>APFE031422566.1:0-12341 GCA_000404065.3 Pinus taeda
TGCTGATGTAAAAAAAATTTGCTGATATATACTTCTGATGGCAAAAAAAAAACTCTTAAAAAACTTCTGCTACTTTAAAAAATGATTTTGATATCAAAAAATCTGCTTTATGGTATCAAAATTCTGTTATCACCATATTTGTCTCTGCTTTAAATCACCATATATAATATATATCAGGCTACACTTCAAAAATTTTGTTATAATATATATCAGGCTGCACTTCAAAATTCTGTTATAATATATCAGGCTACACTTCAAAACACTGTTATAATATATCAGGCTACACTTCAAAACACTTCAAAATTCTGCTCTAATATGCTTAACCAACTGTAAGAAAAGTCATAATATTACATAGAGCAGCATCAAAAGCAACATTTTGCAATGCATTGCCCGCTACCAAGCCGTCCGCCTGTCATTATCGCCATAGCACTACCATGAATGGTCGATTGACGATTGAAAAATGAAGATAGGAGTAAGGAATTTATTGTTTTAGGACCTTAACAGATCTCAAAGCTTGGAAAACATGGGCTTTCGCTTCTCCACTTGGGCAGCAAAGACCTCTTGCACATCCGTCGACGAAAGCATCGCAGCATTCCAAGTAGCCACATAATCCAAACCCTTGTGCACCGACAAATCCCTGGAATTCAACAAAACGGCCTTCGTTCCTTCAACAGAAGGCACCAGCGAAGGTTCGAACAACGAATGTTTGAATGGCAGTTGCAGTTCGCTCCTGGCAAACGCACCACACCGTTGATACCAGCAAACGCACTAGTGAAGGTCCGCAGTTCGTTCCTGCGTGGAGAGGAGCAGAGAAAAATAAAGGTCGCTCACTGCTCTTCGCACAACACGCGGGCAATGGAGTTGGCACTTGTTGCCATACTAACTGTGCATTGGAGGAGACGAGCGGGCGGAGTAGGAGACCGTAGCAGGAGAGAGGAGATCCACAACCATGGTTTTCGTAGTGTCAGGCCAGGGTCTACTTCAAGAGGTTTCAAAACATGACCACAGGCAGCGTTCTAGGTGATTTAAACAGGCAGCGGACCAAAAGATTTAAACAGGTAGCGTTCCAAGTGATTCAAACATCATTTCATATACAGGGAGCGTTCCAGGCAACGGAAAAAAATACAGGCAGCGGACCAAAATTAAACATGAAACGGTTACCAATTTCAGGTGTTTCAATGCATTTGAAATTCCAGGCGTTTCAATGCAGGC
The DNA here is from genome assembly GCA_000404065.3 of Pinus taeda. NCBI lineage: Eukaryota > Viridiplantae > Streptophyta > Pinopsida > Pinales > Pinaceae > Pinus > Pinus taeda. Next base: position 1,213 of record APFE031422566.1, read on the forward strand.
AGCGGCAGTCTTCAGGCACGCAGTCTTCAATGTCAGAGATGTCAGAGTAGTGCTCAGGACTGAGCAGCTCTCAGGACAGCAAGAGTTACAGCTATTTCTGGGACCTGTGCTCTGATACCATGTCAGGCCAGGGTAACTCCAAAATGAATGAGCAAGAGAAACTGATTGATTTTATTCATTAGCTAACATACATTTATATACATAAATATGGTGGATCAGTTCATCTTCTGGATGAATATCCAGTTCACCCATCCGTTTCGGATTAGGTGTCAACAGATATCCCGTGACAACCCAAAAACTTAGGCAAAAGGAGGTTTTCTTCAGGGACAATGAACTGACATTTTCTTCCTGAGATCATAAGGAAGTAATTGACTCATGTTTGGCACCATGACACAGATACTGGTAACACAGATCGTTATTTGTACAAGAGTAGGAAATGCAGGGTCGGTGACGAATTACTATGTAACAAGAAGTCATCCACAAAAATAACATAGTACAAATATCCACCCAAAGATGTCACAAGCAACATACCTGATAGATCAAAATGAACCAATTGAAGAATATCGATGGTTTGAGTTTCACTTGAGGGGAATGGTCCCCTTGTATGTTTTTTCGCTTCACGCCCCTGACAAACACCTTCATGTTCTAAGTTAAATTCGGGCATACCTGTGACCATCTTCCTTACATCAGGTAAGGCTTTGAAATGAAGGTGAGAAAATCTTCAATGCCATAATTCGGATTGAAGAGAAGTATCACAAGTCATTGCTCCCCACGAACTTCCTCCAACCTGATAGAGACCTTCAACCCTGAATCCAAGAGTGAATGCATCTCTTGGGTTTCTTTGCCAAACAAGAACCTTCCCATCAATGAATGTCACCTTGAAACCTTTATCTTCCATCCTAGAAATAGAGACCAGATTCTTTTTCAGATCAGGTACATACAACATTTCTTGTAAATGAAGGGTTTGACCTTGATTTAAGTGAAGAGTAACAGTCCCAATTCCTTTCATGGGATAAGTGGCATTATCCCTAAGTATAATCTCCATATTCATCTTCTTTTCAATCAAGTTTGAGATAGCCTCTTTGTACCCAGTCAAGTGCCTTGAGGCACCACTATCAATCAACCAACGATCTAATGTATCAAGAGGAATGGTTGTGGTAAGGGCAGAAATAAGACAAATTTTACTTTTTTCTTTTCACCTACATTAACTTCTTCATACCTAGAGTTTCTCAACTTCTTGGGAGGACGACCATTTCCATTTCGAGCAGTGGGAACATTCTTCTTTCCTTTTTTGTTGAACCTGTTGTTCCTTTGATTGCCATTTCCCTTGAAGTTGTTATTATGGTTGTCATCATTTGTTGGAGTATCCTTCTTGTGAGGACACTCTCTAGTGAAGTGGCCAAACCTGTTACAATTGAAGCATCTTTGTTTTCTTCCTTCTTTGAATGCCGACTTGAACCCTTGACCTTGTCTTCTTGGACTAGCATTGTTCTTCCTCTTAGCATGAGGGGAGAAGGTGGTAGGATTACTTCCATTGGAGGGCTTGTCTCTTTCCATCATCCTTATTTCTTCTTGAGTGTGTCTAGCCAACAATCCCTCAAATCCCGAAATCATGTCATTGTTAAGGATGGTAGTGTTGAACACATCCCATTCTCTTGTAAGGCCTCCAAGAGAAATAAGAGTGAGCTCTCTGTCACTAATGACTTCTCCAATAGATGGGAGATCATTCTTGTTCTCGGTAATTCTCATGAAGTAGGATTGGATGCATTCTTCTCTATCCATCTTGATGTCTTTCAACTTGTTCTTGATAAAGAGAACTCGATTTGCATTATTTACCTCACCTTTCTTGTACTTTATTTGTGCAGTTGTGAATGCATTTGAAGGAGGCTCGACTACTCTTCCTTTGACATAGTCCATGTCATCATTTTCTTCCAATATAAAATCTAGAGACATCTTCCATGCATGATAGTCAGATTTGTCCTTAAGCTTGTCCTCGGATTTGAAGTAAGATGTAGTTGTCATTGGGACTAGTTCCAAGTTCTTGTCTGACATCTTCCCTTAGTGATTGCTTTTCCTCACTCTTGCTTGGCCTTTGTCTTCCCCTGAGCTCTAATACTATGTTAATTTTAGATAACAATGGTATGTTCTATGTTTTAGCACAATTTACTTCAATGTTCCTTATCAACCCAATGACAATTTCCAATTATTTCCAGTAGCAATCACATTAACTTAAACACATTGATAGTAAATGCAAATAGAACATAAAAAAATGTATATAAGACAAGCCAAGACAAGAGGACACAAGATTTGGCAAATGCCAGGGGAAAACCCCAATGCGCAGAAAACCCTTTGATCAAATCTTCTTATTATTATTTAATAGTTCAGCAGAGAGAGAGAGAGAGAGAGTACACATATCAAATTCACTTCCCCAAAATAGTCTTGTCAAAATCAACAGTCAATAACAGTCAACTGCAACACTAACCAGAAAGTCAACATTGGTCAAAGAAACTCCAAAATGTTGTCAAAGTAGCTTGGTCAACAATAAATCAATTCAGTATTCCAAGAGAGTCAAAGTTAGCCCAAAACAATTCGGTCAACCCAGTCAAAGGAGAGAGAAAACACCGTTGTAAATTCTGCAATCAAATCTAAAGTCAATGCTGAAGTCTGTTAATTTTTTTTATTGTTCTATGTTGTATTAGTTACTTTAGCCCAAATTACTTATTTATTAACAAAGCATCCAATTATTAGCAGTATAACTTATTGGAAAATACTGGGGGGGGGGGTGAATCAGTATTCCTTAGCAATTAGCACTTTTAAATATTTTCAGAGCATTAGTTAAGCTTCAATTATCATTAATGTTTATGCAGTAACAACAGCGAATAAAAGAACACAAGAGGCACAAAAATTTTAGGTGGAAAACCCCCTCTGGGTCAAAAACTACCGAACACTTTTCTAATAATTCTTTAATCTGCAACTCCAATTGAAAAGAAAACTCCAACTTCATATAATCTAGAAAAGCATTCTTCTCCAGTTCCCACTGGATGGACGCTCCAATGCCCGAGATTCTTCAGTAGTCAATTGAACAGATGCCCCAACACCCAAAGAGCTACAACTCACCCTAGCACCACCCTACCACATCCTGTAGTTTTCACAGGCTTGAACCTGTTGGTGACTTCATGCACCAGCCTAGCACCACCCTACCACTCTATAGAAGAATAAAAGAAGAATGGACTCTCGTACCAAGGAAAATGGTCCACTTTACAATGATATAGAATGATGTAGAAGAAGAAAACACACTAGACCATAACCCCAACTATGACACAACCACCTAATGATGATCCTAGATCTCTCGACACCACCTCTTCAACTCTTAGTAGATAGAAACTTGTACAAATTTTACAAAGATGCTTTTACAATGACTCTCATCCTGTGGAGCATATGTCAGTGCTAAAAAAAAACAAAAAATTAGAATACAAAGAACCTAATGCAATTAAGAGATGAACATGCATATACAGAAGAAACTTACCTGTAGCTTACCTCTGAAGCATCATTTTGCTGCACATTGCTCTTTGCTGCCCTAGAAAGTATGGTCCTTTGCACCCCTTGACAACACTTGATTTAGTTTTTCTTGCCTTCTAGGAGCATGATATTTAATCTGATGTATCTCTACGATTTCAGATCCCCAACATGTGATCTTCGGTCATGTGGAAGCCCTCTGAGTCTTCTTTCCAATGCCACGGGTCTGACCCGATTTGGACTCTTCATGACAAAGCTATGCCCAATCTCTCACAATGACCTAATTATGGACTAGTTCAATAGAGCGAAATTGTACAACATGCCACGTGTCACCATTTCCTCCTTCGGCTTTGAAATTGATACACAAAAAACTACAGTCTGTGTGATGTCTGCCACTTTTTACAGAATTCCAATCCTCTTCTCTCAGAGAGAGTTATGATGATTTTCCCAAGGTCACTTCTTTAAGATGAAATTCGGCAACTTGCAAAAACCCTAACTTCCACAGATCATATCTCCGAAAATATAGTGAACCAAGATCTAAAATTCGGTCACAACGTTCATCAAATGGGTTTTGATTTTAGAATCTAAGAATTCGCAGAATCGAAGTTATAGCGAAAATGCCATGAACGCTACATTTGGAGGATATATGAGATTTATTTTTATAGAGTTGAGAGGGGCTTCTATAGAGAATGTTGGAGGGATTTTAGGAGGTTAAAAAATTATTAATTAATGACTATTCAATGACCAAAACCAATTATGAGTGCCATGCCACAACCCCATAGGGTTTTAGCCCACTGACTGGGGTTACTAACTTCAAACATGAATATCTCTCAAACTGTGAAGAATTACTTGGCGTGTCATATATCAACGGAAACATCTCGACGAGTAGAATCTATCTGGAAGATCCTTGACTCAAAATAGAGTAAGTTGTCAAGTCAAAATTCCCTTGCAAGATTAGGGTAGCCCTTGGTGCTGCTTGGGTTGAAATCAATGACAACCTCAAATCATCTTTAGATCAACATAACCAATCATAAATGTAACTGAACAAAGAATAATGTATGCATTGACAAAGAAGACAATAGCACAACCATAAGATACGGTAGATTGGTCTAAGACCAGGGAAAAGCCCCACAAGGGGGAAACCCTTTCAAATCTTCTTTTATAGATCGTCGTAAAACGATTTCAGCAGAGAGTACAATGAACCCAATACATATGTTTGCAATGGATACTAACAAATCAGATCTACAGATCTATATAACATTAGAAAGAAACCCAGATCCACCAGATCACTGAAACCAATTAAAGCCAAGATGTCAAATCCTAGATATGAAACCTGGACGTTCCATAATGAATGATGTATAAAATAATTCAAAACTTAACTTCTACTTAACCAAATTGGGTGATCTTTAGGTCGATTTTGGTCCTCTTGAAAAGAAGAATTTAATGCAAGCATCATCTCTGTCATCTGAGTTGTTCAATGTGTAATTTTATCCTAGTTGTAAAATTAACAGTCCCTCTCAACTAGGAAGAATTCCACTTGCCAATATATGTCAGTTGATCTTCACATCATCCTATCATGGTGTTGTAATGCTTTGACTATCTCTGCTCAACTCTATCTGCTGAAACTTTCTCGGATCTAGAAGAAGAATTATTGGGGAGCAATAGCGTCCACCAATACCATGAAATAAGGTAACACATCATACAGGGGAACACATTCTCAACCCTGGAATCTCATCAGGGAGCTTACCCTCAACCTGGAATCTCAAACAGGGAGTAATTCTCAACCCAATCCTATTGCCTACCGATCTTCCCAACAATGACTCTCGGTATTCATGTGGTAGAACACCTGCATCATAATCGCCTTGGGTTGTACACCCCAAGTACACTCTCAACTCATTGGCCAAATGAGGAGCAATATTCCCAACAAGCCCTGCTTGTGGGTATAATGCCAACTAGGGTATACTCTATAAAGACCAAACAGGGGAGCAACATTCGTTGACCCTATAAGGATGGGGGAGAAGCATTCTTTAACCCTATAGGTAACCAATAGGGGAGTACCCTATTGTCTAGAGATCCCTCAGCCCTAGGAGCATTTTATCTCAATTCCTCACCTTGGGAGCTCAAACAAGGTAGGAAGAGTTTGCTCAGTGTCCTCGATCAACATTGCCCCTTATCAGGAGGGGCTACATCCATCAGTCCAAGCTGCTCTCTGAAAACCAAGAACTTTCTTTTTGGTAATTCTTTGGTGAGAATATTTGCAATATGTATGTCTGTCGATATGTGATGGAGCCTAAAAGCTCCTCTCTACACCATGTCTCGAATAAAGTGATATCAAATTTCAATATGCTTGGACTTGTCATGGAACAGGATTCTCTGCCAAACGAATTCCACTCTTGTTGTCACCGTATATCACTATATTATCTAGGACCTTCTCCAATAGCTCTCCAAAGAGCTTTCTCAACCAAACTGCTTCGCAGCTAGCCATGCTAGCGGCAATGTATTCTACTTCGGTGTTGCTCAATGCTACAGACTTTTGTTTCCTACTCATCTAGGATATCGTGGAAGATCCAAGGCTAAAAAGACATCCAGACGTACTTTTTCTACAGATAACGTTTCTGGCCCAATCAACATCAATGTATCCATGAAGTTGAACATTTCTGGCATAATATCTTAGGCCAAGTGTGATCGACCCATGCAAATATCTCAATATGTGTCTAGTAGCTATCCAATGTGCATGGAGGGGCTTGGTCATGAATTGACTCAATGTGTTTACTACATAGCATATGTCTAGACGAGCGTTCATAAGGAACATTAGAGCCCCAATCAGTTGGCTATACTTGGATGGATTTTCCAAGGCAGGTCTTGCAACATCTCCACATAACATATTGAAGTTCATTTCCATTGGTGTAAGCATGAATTTGCATTTAGTCATTCCAAATCTTTCCAACAATTTTACAACATATTTTGCTTGTGAAAGGAAAATCTCACCAGGCTTTTGCCACATCTCAAGGCCCAAAAAGTAGTGCATGAGACCAAGGTATTTTATCTCAAATTCAAAGGCTAGCTTCCTCTTACACTCAATCACCAGATGCTCATTACCTGTCAAGAATAGATCGTCAACATATAAACCCAAAATCAATGGCATACCTTGGACTACCTTGAAGTAGAGGTTGGGATCGACATTGATTCTTGTGAATCCTAGCTTCATTAAGTAACTTTCAATGTGCGCATACCAAGCTCAGAGATCTTGCTTCAAACCATACAATGCCTTCTTCAACCTGTAAACATGTGTTTTTCGATCTTCCACCTCAAATCCCTATGGTTGTTCAACACATACTTCTTCGCGTAACATGCCATGAAGGAATGTAGTCTTTACATCCATCTGATGAATAGTCCATCCCTGACTTGCAGCAAGGGAAACTGTATAATGGATGGCTGTATATCGAGCCGTAAGAGAAAATATGTCATCATAATCTTCTCCTCTTTCTAAGAGGCTCCTTGAGATACGAACCTTGCTTTGTATTTCTCAATGTTGCCATCTGTTCCATGCTTGATCTTGAATAGCCATTTTGAAGTCACAACATACTTCCCATTAGGTCTAGGTACCACATCCCATACATCATTTCTCACAATTGATTCAAATTCCCCGATCATAGCATCCTTCCAAACTTGTTCTTTTACAGCTTCTTTGAATGTGGACGGTTCGACTTAAATCAGAGTGCTCATGGCTGCAACATATCTCTGATACCTGCATGGTTGCTTCCTTTCTTTGAATGATCTACAAATAGGAACATTTCTTTCAACGTTCTGTAAAGTATTGCTAAGCCAAAGTGGTCTCTTCCTAGTAGGAGGATCACTTGGAGGCAGATCTAATGGATCCATAGGCTCCATGGGATCATCATCAATATCAGATTCAGGTACAGAAGGATCATCTAGAATATCCCAGTCACCATTCTCTTCCTTGGGAGGAGGAGGTGGAGGAAGATCTCTTGCTTTTCCAAGAGTTGCATCTTCATCGAATGTTACATCCCTACTGTAGGTCGATAACTAGGGTCTCTCACACCACCAATTATTCCACATTATTAAGTCAATCCGGGATCGTTTGGTTCTTTCAAGGAGTAACTCAATCCGAGGCTGTTTGCCCAAGTAATGCTCGGTAGTATAGCGCTCTAATAAATTGAAAGGAAACAGACACTACTAACTGAATCAACTCAAGGAAAAAATCACACAAATCAATTTGATCAGTCAAGGGTACGGAACCAATAACCCTTCCCTTTAGAAACTGATAAAGAAGGAAACCAAAGCATGGGCTTATAGATCTGGGAGTCAGGCAGCGTCTTGTTGGGCTCACGACAGTCTTAGGCCTGCTATCACGCGGAAGCAACAAAAGAAGATAAGCGAAAGTAAATGGAACAACAGTTATGAAAAGGAACAACAGGAATTAAATGGAACAGCATAGGTAAATGGAACAGCAGTAACCGAATAAACAGCATAAACAAATGGAACAGCAAACAGGAAATGTAAATCAAATGGAACAACTAACTCTATTGGAACAGTAAACGCAATGGAACAGCAACTTAATTGAAATAGCAAACTTAAACGGATGCACACGTTCTAAGCTATTACAACAATCTGAGAGTAATGTATGATGTGACTATTTCTGAACAAAGTGATATTGTCTTCAAATCTCACAAACACTTATTTTATGTGAATCCAATGATGATACCAGTCATACCAATACCGGGATGCAATTCAAATAAATTCACTTTATATAACACAGAGACATGAATTAGGAAACTTATTCAGATTCAGAGATTAACTGAGAAACATAGTTTATCATGTGAAAGATATATCAGATTGCTGAAATAAAGGAAATAATCAAAACCACACCAATCACCGTATGATACAACAGCGAGTGACCGTCGGAGCTGGGCCCTTGGCTACCAATGGTACACCGCTTGAAGCTACTTCAGATGCAGAAACGAAGTGAACACAAAGTTCTTTATATTGATTGCATTAACAAAAGATACAAAGTCAAGTCTTAGTAAAACTTAACGCTCAAAGCTGTTCCGAACCATGTAATTACAACAACCGATCTCCCACGCTCAATGGCGTGGTATCTTTATATAACAGAAATGACGGAGATATCTAGATACAAAAGATAAGCTAAAGCAGTGATCCCTCAGGATCAGAGATCCTGAGGGATTCGCTAATCGTTCCGTTCTTCTCGTTCCTTTCTTGCGTTCTCCGTCTTGGCGTCCCACGTCCTCTTCCTGGATCATTCAGCTCTAATTTTACTTGATCGCGTCCGCATCCGGTTCCCTAGCGCTGGGACAGCAGTTTCTTTCCCTTTGCTTCTTGTTTCTGCTTGATAATCCCCTGTTTCCGCGTCCTTCTGCATAGAAAACATCGATTATTGGTGATTGAGCTTCATTTGTCCATTTTCACATAATTTATCAAAACCCTTTTATTCTTTAGACTTATAATGCAGAAAAGATTAGGAAACTTATTAGAAAACCACTAAATTATTATTCAAAAAGCATACCTTCCAAGCGCTCCACAAACTTAATGGTGAAACTTTACAACGCATGTCAATAGGCAGTACCTCAACCATTATTTCCAATTTTGAATCACAAATACCTTGTCATTGTAGATACCGAAGTGAATTTATTGTACAGTTTCCATAGAGTTAAATTTGGCAAAGAAATATATGACTCCGTGCCTGAGGTGAAGGCACTAATATGGGCTTCATAGTGCTTCTATGGTAAAAGCAATATCCCCAGGTGGAGCCAGATGTTGTAGCATCCATCATCATTTTAATTTCATTTTTAATATTATCACAAAAAAAAAAAAAAATTATGTTTTAAAAATAAAAAAGAATTTGAAAGTCTGAAGCAGTGATTTAATTTATACTATCAGAGGCATTCAAATAAATATAAGGTGGGCCCAACCCATATGCTAAAACTTGAGTAGTTTTATGAAATATAATCAAACTATGGCTGAAGAGGCAGGAAAATGCTCTACGGGGGAATAATGCGCACGAGTTATAACTCAGGCTCAACCCTCACAATTGACCATGACGTCGATATGGTTGACTAAGATCTTCGACCTATGATCATTGTGGCGGTTCAAGCTTGATGAACCTCCCGTACACTCCCTACGCCTACAACAGGACACCCACATCGTTTCACTACACCTTGTCTCCTCCACGTCATCTGCCACTCTCATTCATTACCATCCACCTCACCCAGCGTACCCCGTCACGTCATCTACCACTCCATTAATTCCTTACATTAATTACAGGGTTTACCTCCATTTTTCTTGCCATATATATAAAAGAAAATTAAAAGCCATATTGCATTAGTCTTTTGCTTTTAGTACTGAGCAACCTCGCCTCCAGTTCAACATTCTGAGTCAGAAACCATCACCAACAACTGTCATCTACAAACACCATGGCCAAATAAGTAAGTTCTTCCTGAGTCATCGTTACCCCATTAATGGATGTTGAATGTGATATTTCTAATACTCTTTGCACACTTAAGCACCTTTCACTATATCAAGAAGTCATTATGTTGGGTCCCCATAATACTAGTGATTACCCCATTACTATTGTAGTTGTACCCCTTATTAATATTGTTTTGCCCCTATTGTGCCCATATTGTTACTATTGTGCCCCATAGAAGCCCACTATTGTTATTATTGTGCCCTTACATTATTATTGTTATGTAGGCTCTGATTATGTTATGACCCCTTAGACTCCTATATATAGAAAGGAGGTCTTTTCATTTGTATCATCGAAGAATTGTTCATTTATGTAATGTAAAGGAGGATTCCCCCTCGAAGAGGCTGAATTCTAAGGCATTGATCTGTCTTTTCTTGAGCTGGTTTCATAACATTTGGTATCAGAGCTTTGGATTCTAGGGTTTCGCTGCTCCAAACAGGTCATCGTGGCATTTTCGCTATAACTTTTTTCTGCGATGTTTCAGAAGTTGAAAAAATACCCATTTTGTGAAGACATCACGCTAAATATTGGGTCCGAATTTTAGAGCTTTTTGCGCTATATTTTCGGAGATATGATCTGAGGAAGTTGGTCTTTTTGCAAAGTCTTGAATTACATTCCAAATAGGTGACCTAGGGAAAATCGTCATAACTTTCTCTCTGAGCATCATATTAAAATTTCGTAAGAAGATATAGAAAGAGGACAGACTGTAGTTTTCTTGTATATATTTTTCAGAGCCGAAGGTCAAAACAGGGACACGTGGAACTTCATAAAATTTCACTCTTCTGGAAAGGTCTATAATCAGGTCATCTTGGGAGATTGTGCATAATGCTTTCTTGGAGAATCCAATTGGGGTCAGACTAGTGGCATTGGAAATAGGACACAGAGGGCTACCACAGGTCGCAATTTCAAAACTGGATGATCCGAAATTACAGAGATACATCAGAGGCAATATCGAGCTACTACAAAGTGAAAAAAGGTGTGTATATTTTTTAAATGTTTGCTTAAGCTTGGTTTGAAAATTTATTTTGAAGGAATTCAAAGGGCATAGTGAAGCATTATTATCAGTAATTGATGCCTCGAAGAAAGAAAATGGAAACACCTAGTAGGCGAC
>APFE031422584.1:0-10329 GCA_000404065.3 Pinus taeda
ATATATATATATATATAGATATAGATATAAACACACCCACACACACAAACACACTCACACACACAGATATATCAATCATGCTCCTCGAAAACGCAAGGACCTCGACTTCTTGTATTAGCCAAATGCCTTCTAGTTGGGTCCCACTTGATACAACACACCACTTGCTCTCTCCTTGCGGTTCCCAAACTACTCATTTGGTTACCTATGGGCTACTCTGCATTGGACTTACATGGACAAGAGACCCCTTTTACATCCTCCTCCTAAGCCCAAGCCTATCCGCTAATCGTTGCCGTAGGTTCATGTTATCCCAACACCTCATCTTTTGTGGTGACTCTTTATTCCGCCAAGAACATAGCATTAGGATGATCTGGTTATGGATCCTCCCTCCATTAGTGAAATCTCTATTGGGATACGTGCATGGCCATGCAACTGACCCACATCATCTTGTTTGGTCCCTTCCAATGCACTACCAGAAGCACCCTTTACTTCCCACCAAGTTTCACTTACCATGCTGGCATGGATGGTGGGGTCGTATGGCCTCTTCCCATTGGTCTGCTACAACCAACTACCTGCTGCCACCGTTCCCATTCCCACGTCATCCCACTCGCCTCCATCTCGGTGCTTGCGATTTCCTACCCTCTTAATCCCTTTTGGGGTCATGGCGTTAGGCTTACATGGCAAGTAGGCTATCATTCCAACCAATAGCTATGTTTTCGAGGTACATCATCATGTTGCATGATCTTGTTTCCTTTCACCCTCCTCCCCTTTGCTCACTACCTTAGTAAAGTTTGGGGTAAAACTTTTGGGCTCCCACCTCCAAACCATGTGTTTTAGTGGATCAAACCCTTGCCCATCCCTTGATCTTGATTGGGATACATCGTAGCACTACCACATCATCCCATGCCACTCCCTTAACTCCCCTCCTCTTGCATCTCATGTGACTTTGCCGGAGATGAACCTAATAGGATGACTTATTAGGTGGGTCCATCCTCAGCCAATAGTATAAAGACGAGGGTTGCATGGGTCCCAACTATTTTTATCTCAATACTACCTTTGCTTCTAGTAACCATCCTTTTAGGGCATTCCTTCTCGGCCACGTCGAAATTCTTGTGATCAATTGTGTCAGGGGGAAATTGAGCATGTCAATGGAAGGTCTCCATGGCTAGGACTTGAACTGTGAAAGGATAAGGTTTCCCGATCGTTCCTTATAATTTCAGGGCTTTATCCCTTTGTGCCACAACCTGTGTTTCTTTCTCATTCTCTACCATGGGCTGGCTAAGGGACCTAAGAACAAGCTCTACTACTACATGTAATTCCTTGAACTAGTATTTTTGACCATAGCTCTACCTCAAAGGTTTGGCAGGCCTCAAGATCAATGTTAAGGCTTCATGTCAATGTCAATGGTTTATTAAGGCATTCCATGGTATTACCCGTCCTGAGATTTGGAAAATCCAACTCCAAGGAAATCCTCGCCCAACTACATTCCGTGTTTTGGGATAGGGAATCCCACACATGTTGGCATAGGTCCTCCTACGACGCTTACCTAACACGGGCTTGGTGTGAGCTCCTAAAATGTCTCCAACTTTCCCACCACACATCACTAGTAATAGAATCCATGTCGATCTTATAAGAAGCTCCATGGCACTGTGCAGAACCTTCGAGTGTCTCACGAGTGATAATAGGATGCCAAGGAAATATATCCAACCTCATTAGAATGCAAGGTTAAAACTCATTTTAGTAAATTGGATCGGCTCATGTGGCCTCAAGGGAAACAACCCTCAACGTTAATGTAATGGCTCCATGTGCAGAAAAATAGCTTGTCACACAAGTAAATAAATGGATGTAAAATAATTAAGACCTTGCTAAGCATACAATCTTCCATGTAATTGTTTCACATTAATAGAAAAGGGTCTCTAAGCCCACTGTTTCAAGTTTTCTTCCAATTTTTTAAGGATTTTTGTTGGAGTGTGCATCATGTTCTTACTTTCCTCTATTATTCCCTTATGTGTTGTTTTTAATGTATTTCAAACATGTTTTTGTAGAACCAAGTTTAGTTTAGTGTTATAACATAGTATTTATCCTTGTGTGGTTCTTTACACAGTTTATACATTAAACATTCCGTGTTCAACATCATTAAGCTTAATCACACAACATTTCATTTCCACATAAGCTCATGCTTATTTCATCATTAGTTTCATTCATTTCAAGGAAGAAACACAAATGTATTTCAAAAAATCTTGAATCATTATATGCATCATACATTCATCAACAGATAAAAAAATGTAAGAAGATACTTATATTTGAACTTGTAAGCCAACTAAGTCTAGGAAAAGGACTCTCCACCCAACCATAGACAATTGCAACTGCACTTACCTGTAATTGTCACCCCTGATCTAGATTCCTGAGTCTAAGGGTGATGCTTGTTGAATGGATTAAAACACCATCTGTTGATTGAAACAAGGACTCTAGAGGACCTCGTTCCTCAATCCCATAGCGCACAAATACTTCCTTCAATATCACAGGGAGTCCAGAGGCAATCCACCTCACCCTAGGTGCTCACACAATGATTCGACGCCTTCTAAGGAGCCCATAATCCATCGTTACAATAATCCAGCATCAACAAGTATTCAATCAAGTCTTCCTTTGATGTTGCCTTAGGATGGCCCCTTCCCAATTTGTTATAGGGCTTCAGATTCTATTATCTCAACCCACAACCTGTAGAGGACCTAAGGTATTATAGGTCTTTGTAGATTCCATCCCATCTCACAGCATCCAAGGAACCAAGTTGTGACAGGGCTCAAGAGACCTTTGCCTCAACCCGCAACCTCGAGAGACCCAAGTTGTTATAGGCATCCAGGGATCCTATCTCAACCCACAGCCTCCACAAACACCAAGTTGTTACAGGGCTCCAGAGGCTAACAACTCAACCCACAACCTCAAGGGAACCATAAAACCAATCCTCTTCTCTTCTCTTCTCTTCTCTTCATAGTTGCCTACTGAATTCTCTCATTGGATGCTCAAATCTCCTCTTCCTTTTCTGTCTACCTTCTCCTCTCTATAATGAATGTCCCTCCATGTTTTATCCCTTCCTTTCAATGAGTCCTCATACTGTATTTTCCTTATTTTTCATTTGTTTTTGTGTCCTTCACATGTAATGCACAAACACTCTATTGGATTGATTATCCTCTTTTCTTGTTGTTGTTTCTCAAGCAACATTAGCCTACATACTTTCTCTGGTGGGCCATTCAATTTCAAGAATCAATTCATTAAATTCATGCACCAACTAAACTTTAATGGAAATCCAAACAATTTAGGTTTCTTTCTCAAGAAACCATATCATCCCAAATATGAAATCCTCCTCCCCAAATCTAGAATATGTGTCCCTTGGACTCAGTCCTCCCTTTTTTTTTTAATTTCACATGTAGCAGACATATTTATAATATAGTTTATGAGAGAACCATGGGCGGGGTTGTCACAATCCCCTCGCCCTTGGGGAACACCGCCCTTGGTTTTCATCTACCCTTATTCAATACTAGAAACAAAACACAACACATACTATTTCGTGGAGATTTATACACACAACCCTATACAATATTTATAAACATGTGCACACTTGATTTAACCAAAAAAAAAAAGGGATAATTAACTTTCATGGCATCAATCATTTCCCACGTTACCCCCTTTTGGCCCAAAATGCTTCTTTCACCTTGACTTGTTCTACTGCTCAATTTTGAAACATGAGACTCCTTCAGTCTAGAATGCATATTGGCTTTAGTTGGAAATCTCCCTATCGTTCCACCTACAACACACACCAATCAATCACATGACTAGAGTCATGTACATATATTTTAAGAAAAGTAACATGGAAAAAATCATGAAATCTAACTAATTGAGTTAAATCTAGCCTCTTGGCACATGTCCCAATCCTCAGGGAACTCTTCTTGGGATTAATCCTTAGATAAACATGCTCCCCAACATGGAACTCTTTGTGCACTCTATGCTCATCTGCATAGATTTTCTTCCTATATTGTGCGACTTTCAAATTCTTTGTTAAGAAACCAACTCACAAAAAGATAGAGAAGATAGTTGAACGCCTTAGAGTTCAGCCTATTTGAGGGAGAAACCTCCTTTACATTACGCAAATGAACAATTCTTGGATGATACAAATGACAAGACCTCCTTTCTATATATAGGAGCCTAAGGGGTCATAATATAATCAAAGGTGACATAATAATAATAATGTAAGGGCACAATAATAACAATAGTGGGCTTCTATGGGGCACAATAATAATAATATGGGGACTACATGGCGACAACAATATAATAAGGGGGTTGTACTAATAACAATAGGGGGTTACACTAGTAGTATAGGGGCCTAACATTACCCTCTCCTTCAAAAAGTGTTGTCCTCAATGCTTGAGTAGTTATTGATGCTTTGTATAAAATTATTGTCCTCCCATGTGGAATATTTAGCACGCAAGTTCTTCCACTTGATGAGATACTCTGAAATTGATCGATTTCATAGCTGTCGGGTTCTTATTTTTGTGACTACTCAAGGTTCCAATATGATTTTTCTTTCCCCTTCAAGTTATGGCAATATTGTTTGAACTGGGATCTTCTGCAACTTTTGAATGAGTGGCCACACTTCTTCGTCCTTCTTCCATTCATCCCTTGCTTCGTTTATCCAATCTAGTTGGATAATAGAAATAACACAAAAAAATGCTTCGACATCCTCATCCTTTCTTAAGAGTGCATTTGCAACAATATTTTGCTTCCCTTTTCTAGAGATGATGTCAAAGTCATAACCCAACATATTTATAACCCATTTTTTATGATCTTCTAAAGATAATAGTTGTTCTAAAATGTATTTAAGACTATCATGATCCATTTTTACCTTGAAGTGTCTTCCCATTCGGTAAGGTCGCCATTTCTTAAGTGCATGTAGTATTGCCAACAATTCCTTCTCATAAATAGCTTTCTTGAGATGTAGCAGTAAAAATACCCAATCACCTACATCAAAACATTTTTCACTACGATGTTGATCTACCTGTTGTTTCGTTCGATTTTGAACCAAAGTGGTGTTATCCTTTAAAAGTTGGAGAACTTGTTGTTGATGCTTGATGTGATCTTTCACTGCTTGAACCTTTTTCTTCTTGATATGTCCTTCTATCTTGAGAGTTTGAGGAGTGGTAATTTCTTCTAATGCTTTACAATATATGGCCGGATTCATTTCTTGATGCTCGATGTGATCTTTCACTTCTTGAACATTTTTTTCCTTGATATATCCTTCTATCTGGATAGTTTGAGGAGTGGTAATTCTGGCCAATGCATTACAAGATATGGTTGGATTCATTTCTTCTTTCTTGATGTGATCTTTCACTTCTTGAACCTTTTTCTTCTTGATATGTCCTTCTGTCTTGAGAGTTTGAGGAGTGGTAATTCTTTCCAATGCTTTAGAAGATATGGTCAGATTCATTTCTTTTTTCTCTGGGGTTGGGTCATGGAGTGTATCCTCTTCTTTTGATGTTTCTTGATCCTTTTCTTCCTCCTCTTCATACTCTATGTAAAATAATTTCTTCTCAGCACACTTATGACCTTTAGTGCATTTGCTATCACAATTGTAACAAAGCCCTTTTTCTCTTTTTTCTTCCAATGGTTGTGGTGTAATCCTTGTAGGTTGTGGAAGGCTAGGAGAAACAATACTTCCATCTTTATAGTTGTGATGGATAGAATTCCTTGTTGGCATAATTTTTCTTTCCACATTGTAACAAAGCCCTTTTTCTGTTTTTTCTTCCAATCATTGTGGTGTTTCTCTAAAGAATGTGTTGCTCTTTGTATCCTCATAATGTGCTATAATTTCCTCTGTGAAAGTTGAGCATGTGATAAGTGATTTATGAGAACAAAGTCCTTTATACCATAAAAATTGATTTAGTTCTAAATAATTAGATGCAATACATACCTATTGTAACAGTGGTACACCATGTAGATAAAAATATTTCCCCATCTGTAGTATCCAATTTACCGGATCCTTGCAATCAAACTTCCTCATCTTGCTTCTTCTTGATTTTAGGAGATCGATCTTGAAACGGCTGTAACCATGTAAATTTGGATCTTCCAATTCTGAAATTGAGATTCGTAGTATCCCTCTACGTCCTCTTTCCAATGCCACAGTCCGATTTAAATTGGATTCTCCAAGAATGAGTTATGCACAATATCACAACATGACCTGGTTATACAACTTCTCATAATAGTGAAGTTGTATGATGTGCCACGTGTCACTATTTTGACCTTTGGATCTGAAAAATACATACAAAAAACTACAATCCATCCTCTTTCTATAACTTCTTACTAAATTTCAATCTAATCCTCAAAGTGAAAGTTATGATGATTTTACCAAGGTCACCTGTTTAAGATGTAATTCGAGAGTTTGCAAAAACACTAACTTCCTCAGATCATATATCTGAAAATACAGCGAGAAAAGATTTGAAATTTGGACTCGAGTTTCAAATGATTTTAGCTCAAATGGGTTTTTGTTTTCGCTTCTGAAATTCCACAAAAAAAGGGTTATAGAAAAATGCGACGATGACCTGTTTGGAGCAGCAAAACCCTAGAATCCAAAGTTCTCATACCAAATGCTATGAAACCAACTCACGAAATGATAGAAAAGATAGTTGAACGCCTTAGAATTCAGTCTCTTCAAGGGGGTAACCTCCTTTACATTACACAAATGAACAATTCTTGGATGATACAAATGACAAGACCTCCTTTCTATATATAGGAGTCTAAGGGGTCATAATATAATCAGAGCCGACATAACAATAATAATGTAAGGGCACAATAATAACAATATGGGGACTACATGGCTACAACAATATAATAAGGGGGTCGTACTAATAACAATAGGGGGTTACACTAGTAGTATAGGGGCCTAACATTCCTCTTTATGATCTAAACTTGTTGCTCCATACCCTTTAGCATATCATGTCCTACATGGACCTTGTTCATTGGATAACTCCATCTAATTGGAGAGTTGTAACTTCTGCAACACAATGCCTCAAATGGGATCATCTTTAGGGATTCTTGGTATCCATTGTTGTATGAAATTCTGAAATTCAAAGATATTCTTCCCACTTCTTGGGTTGATGCATTCCACACATTCTTAACATGTCCTCAATAATTTTGTTAATCTTCTCTGTTTTCCCATTTGTTTGGGGATGGTACGTTGTACTAAATTCCAATTATGTTCCTAATTCCTACAAATAGTTCCTTCTGAATCCTGGAAGTGAAGCCAACATCTCTATCTGACACAATCTTCTTGGGGATGCCATGCAACATCACAATATCCTTTATGAATATTTGTGCTATGTCACTAGTAGAATTAGTGGATTTTAGTGCTATAAAATGAGCTACGCTTATCCACCACTATCATGATTGTGTCATGTTGGTTCGATGTTTTAGGCAATCCTGTAATGAAATACATAGAAATTACCTCCCACTTCCAATCTAGAATGGGGATAGGCTATAACAATCCAACCAAATGCTTGCACTTGACCTTTAGTTGTTGGAATTCTATTCATTTTGTCATGAAATCAGCCACTTCCTTCTTAAGATTCAACGAGCAATAATGTTTTTCAATGGTTGTAAGGGTCTTTTGATACCCTAGATGGCCTGAACAAGGCTTGGCATGGGACTCTTTCATTATCATTGTTTTCATTTCATCATTGTTGGTTACATAAATTCTACCTTTGAACCTGATTAGGCTATCCTCAATGAGGTGGTATTCTACATCCTCACCACTTTGCAACAACTTTTCTTTCACTTTATGATATTTTTCTTCTTGAATTCCAACACTTTTGACTCTTTCTATTAGATTTGTCATATAAGAACTTACAACTTCTAAGTGATTTACTTGAATTCTTCTGCTCAAAGCATCAACAACCTTGTTTTCTTTACCTTTTATGTACTTGACTTCAAAGTCGAATTCACTGAGCATGGCCAACCATATTTCTTTCCTAGCATTCAACTTCGGTTATCCAAACAAATGTTTGAGTTCACTATGGTCTGTCATGAGTGTAAATTTCTTGCCAAGAAGGTAATGCCTCCACATTTTTAAGGCATGAATTATGGCAACCAACTCTAAATCATGTGTCACATAATTCACCTCATGCTCATTCAACTTTCTGGACTCATGCATATGACTTTCCCTTCCTACAATAAGACTCCAACGAGTCCCTCTTTGAAGGAATCTATACATACCACAAAATCCTTATCAGGATCTGCGATTATGAGCATTGGTGAGAAATTGTTTTAATTGATCAAATATTTCTATACATTGTGCAGTCCACTTGAATCTTTTTCCTTTTCTCTGCAAGGCTTTAATGGGATGGTTTATCTTGGAGAAATTATGGGTAAATATCCTCTAATATCTTGCTAGTCCCATGAATCAGCTAACCTCATCCACATTCTTTGGATTTGGCTTTGATCTTTTCAGGGTCAACCGAGAATCCTTCCTTAGAGATGAAATGCCCCAAATAGTTGTTAAAAATGGCAACAAGAAATGCTAAAAATAGAAGTGCTAAAAATAGCATTGCTATAAATAGAAGTTTGGGTTACCAGTGCTAGATTGAGCAATAGGGAATGAAAAATGGAAGTGCTAAAAATAACATTTCTATTTTTAGCAATTTGGGATGGATTCTAATTTTAGTCAGTCCCTGGACTAAAATAGGAAGTAAAATTCAAATTTGAACTTAACAGTTGTTTGAAAATAAATTAATTAATTCACCATGAGTCAATTAGTTGTGAAAAATAAAACATGAAGTCTATGTGAGGACATGCAATAGTTTCTCCATTAATTGAGGAATTTATCCATCAGTTAAAGAGATAAGGATGAGTTCTAATTTGAGTTGTAATTAGTTGGCTCAGTTGACTGAGTCAAGTCAAGTTAGATTGATTTAAACAATTTGTTTAAATTAATGTGAGTTTAGTTAGTTAATGCATGCTTGCATATAATTGTTGCACTTCAGATAACTAAATATTCTCTCATGAATAACTCATGCATGTTAGTTCAGATAGAGACTGAGTTGAGATTAGAGGATAGACATTGTACTATCAGTTGGATGGAGTTTTCCCATAAAGGAAGCTCATCCATGGAGAAGGATTTATCTCCTTCAGGATTGCGCAGTTGGATCAGAGGTTAGTGAGTGTGTGAAGAGGCCAAGTCACACAAGTGGTTGAACTAGACCCCAAGGAAAATTGAGCAAAGAAATAGGAGGCTTGGAGGGTAGAGGAGAAGGTTTGAGAGAGGCCTTTGACTGTCTATGAGCAGCAGAGGGATTGCAGAGAGTAGGATAGCTTGTGAGATTATTATTTTTGTAATCCGGACTATATTTCCACTTGTATGATAATAAAAAGATTGGGGTTTTAGGCTGAGGCCTTCCCCTGGTTATTTCTTTTGTGTTATGTGTGATTGGTTTCTTCTTATCAGTTATATGTATTCTCTTGATCTTGCTCAATTCGATTAAGCTTTCGCAAAGTGTTGTAGAAGTAGATCTTGTATTTTGTTTTAGTATATTGCATAATTTGTTGATTTACAGTGGGAATTTCTACAATATTGTATCTATTGTAGGTTTTAACCCTGTACAAAAATTACCTGCATACGAATTCTAAAACACATAAAAATAAACAATGCGAGAGCATAACACATAAAACACATATACACAGATATTTTCCCACTGGATCCCAAGACTGGGACTACCAGCTTGATTTTTCATTATGTTTCTTTCAATGTTACAACACATATTTATACATGCTGAAGCATCCAATACCATGGAACGAAAACCATCGTGTCCAATACCATGGACCAAAAACCATCGCGTCCAATACCATGGACTAAAAACCACTGCGTCCAAAAAACATGTGCTAAAATCATGCACAAAACCATAGGTGGGTCCGCCCAACATTCTCCCACTTGTTGCTTTCTTTCCATATGGGGCCACAAGAGAGCTTAATCATTTTCCCAACCCTGAAATGCCCATTGTCTCTCTACACCAAGAGAACTTCTCAGAGCTCACAGATTTTGTCAATGCATCTGCAGTATTCTTCAAAGTGTCCACCTTTACCAGCAACACCTTTTTGTCTTCTATCATATCCCTCACAAAGTGATACTGAACATCAATGTGCTTCGTCTTTGAATGATAAGCAGGGTTCTTTGCCAAGAAAATTGCACTTTGACTGTCACAGTCTATCCTTATAGCTCCCTGTACTAACCCCATACTTGAACACAATCTCTGCAACCAAACTGATTCCTTGCTTGCATGAATGGCTGCCATG
>APFE031422587.1:0-12198 GCA_000404065.3 Pinus taeda
ACTTTAAAGTACTAGATCTAGAGACAGAGTTACTAATGGCCATAACTAAACCATTCCAACTTTCTAGAAATGAGCACAGAAATAACAGAGCCCTAACTTCATCATCAAAAGTTACCCCTACGAACTTAATTGACTGGTAACTGTATTAAACTCATTTAAATGATCAGCAACAAATCCACCTTCTGACATATTCATATTAAATAAACGCTTCATAAGAAATACCTTATTTGAGGCCGAGGGTTTTTCATATAGTTTGGCCAATGTCCACATTAAACCCTCTCTTGTCCTTTCCTTTGAAATATTAAACGCTACCGACGCCGCTAGGCACAGCCGTATTGTTCCAAGTGCTTTTCTATCGAGAATATCCCATTTTGTGTCTGTCATACTCGTCGGCTTCTTTTCCTTTCCTCTCAATGGTTGGTACATATCTCTCTGGCACAAATAATATTCAATATGCATCTTCCACAGCTAATAGTTTTGGCCATTAAATTTTTCGACCCTAAACCTACCATCTTCCGCCATTACCCCCACTCAAACTAGGAACCCTTCTCTCCTGCGAGTTTATCAGCCAAAAAAGACCTTTAGCTCTTATACTAGTTGTTAGAGAATTATATATTACAGAGCAATTGAACACATAAAATATTGTAGAAATATAAACACAAAAAACACATAAAACAAGAGAGACACAGATATACGTGGTTCACCCAGTTTGGGCTATGTCCACAAAGAAACATCCAGTCCTTCTTTTTATATTATCCAGCAAACTAAAGAGATACAACCTACATCAGATCCACTATAATTCCCTCTTTGCTCTCAATCTCCTCTCTCTTCCTCACTCAGAATATAGATCTACATAGACGCAATACAATTCTCTCATATATAGCGAGGGGTTGCCTTCTAGGGAAAAAATGCTAAATTAAATATAACTTCTACCGTTAGATCTCCACCTAATGAACGGCCCAGATTGACTATGAAATTACAACATTTTACAAGGTAATTTTACATCTATTCTTAGCTTCAGGGGTGCTTCCCCCGATCCCCCCGCCAGAGGGGGGCTCCCAAAGGTTGCAATCGCCTCCCCCTGGACCCCCCTGCAGCGAATATTTTACAGGCGGCGTTGCTGCCCCATTATGAACGAGGGTCCAATACAGAAATACCTTTGAATACAGAAGATAATCAGGCTCCACACCCAACAAACTTTCCATAGTTGATTCTAGGCCTTACTCCAGAATGGTTGACCAAGGAACATCACTGGCTAAGGTGGGGGTAATTTGTAGAATGATTGTTGAACTGAAATAATGTCTAAGATTTGTTTATGAGCTGACGTTATTGTTGTAGCTTTTATAATGATGTGCAATCTATCCACATGGATACACTTTGCTAGAAATTGTTCACTTTGTACCTTCTTCTGGCATCTCTTTCACATTAACAAGAGCAGATACAAAAGTGGATCATGTGGACCTTTACATACGGTACAAATTTCTAGTTTATGCCAACACTCCTATTTTATCATCCAGCATATGAAAATGAATTCTATGAGATATTAACCAAGACAACATATAGTAATAGGGAAAAAGCATTCTTTAGAAGGGTTGTGACCCTTGTCGGGTCTATAATCATGATTTAGGGTTGATTACAGCCTACAAAAATGACTTACAAAGTTAAAGTAGATACCTTCTTTGGATATTGGTGACAATATGCATAGGTTTTAAGAAGACCTTATCATTGCCTTGATATGATGATATTGTAGAGATATTGTTTTCAACCAACAGTTATATCAAAACACTGGTTTGGATCTAATTTCTATATCCAGATTTGAAAAGAACATTTTCATCAAGTTGCAAAGGCATAACTCATTTTTGAAAGCTTCTTATTTTTGAGGGTTGGTTGGTTAAAAACCCTGAAGGCCCACATTAGAGGAGCACTCCATCCCATGCACATGGATCACTACTTTAATGCACCTCTTTTGGAGCCTGGAGGTGGCCACATTTTAAGGAAGCTATAGCTTGCACTTGAGATCCTTCTTATGAGGAGTTGGTTAACATGAAGAAAAAAACCCAAGCTCTAAGGGATACAAGGCAACTAACATATTCTCCAAGTTCAAAGTGTCAATAAGAAGTAAAGTGCTACATGCCTGAGGGATACATGGGAAATTTAATATTAATATATGGTTGGAGATTTTTAAGGAATGCCCTAGATATAAGGATGACTATAACCTTTTTCAGTTGTTAGCAAAAATCTCAAGAAGCTATGCAGTTTAAACGCCACAAAATATTTCAAATAATGTTTAACAATTCTGAAATGCCATCTAAAATTGCAAGTGGCATTTCAAGGTAAAATGGTCATGTCTTAATCTGGTTTAACTGTGTTTTGACAGGGAAATTGAACATAGGAATCTGCCCAAGTGCTTTAAATTGGAATTGACATAAATTTTGACACTAATTTCACATTGAATAAGCTTCTAGACAACCCTTACACTTTGTCTTTGTTCTAAATACAATTTAGCACTTATTATTTCCTCACACTTTCTTCCAGATTGTTTGAGCAAAGGTATATCCTACACACACAAGAAGCACTTCTGTTGTGTGTGAAGCATTGCGATCTAGTTTTGTAGTCACAACCATAAGACAGTTGTGAGCAACAACATTGTTCCACACTTCATTTCTTCACATTTTCTTCAACAAATTTTAGGAAAAAGTGTTTTCTACAACTACAACAAGCATGCTCTGTGCATTTTGGATAGCATGGATATTATTGGAGGCTATATTTAAATTTTATTACTCAATTATCCTTTCTGCTTGTGTTTTTTAATATTTATAGATAGACATACAGACATTGTTTCCCTATTTCAAATTTTTTTTTTGTCTTTTTACTTTTTTGATGGGGGATGAGGTAGGGATCATGTCTCTAGCATGTACCCCTATCCCAATACCATGCAACTTCGCTTCCAAGGATTTTTGATATGGAAACTCAAAGGCTTTCTAAGAGAACCCTCAATCAATCTCCAAAGCATTTGTCATACTTCAAAAAATAATTTCAACTTAGAGTGACTTTTTAAGTTAAAATTGAGGCCCTTCAGGGTTGATTAGAAATGGGCTTCTAAGAGGTTCATTTAAGGATTTCACAACTAGGGATCTTTATTCTAAAATATTAACATAACAATAATTCTAATAACAAGATTAACACATCCAAAGTGTTTCCACAATTTACATTGAACTCAATCTCAATCAAGAAAGTATCCAACAAAATCAAGAAATAAAAAGGAAACATATAATAAATAATGTAGACAACTGACTGGAAAATTACTAATAATATGTGTGACTGGATTCCCAAGGCTTCTTAACACTACTTACAAAAGTTTGTTCTAAGAGAACTAAATTTGTCATGTTGTCATCATATGTAGGAATAAACATATCGTTGGCCAAAGGCACCATGTAATCCAGTGCAGCCATTTCAGATGAATGATTTTGGAATGGCTTTAAATCTATAGGACTATAAAGAATCTCCTTCCTCACCTGCATATTTTTGTTGATCAACATGAGTGCATGACATAAGAAAACCCAACTTCAAAGGAAAATGAGTTGAAGTGAGTGAATCGGTCAACTTACAATATTTGGATAATTTAAATAGAGGACATGCATCCTTCTTTCTCCCCCATATATTTCTTTAGCGGCAATATATATCTAAATATTTCTATCAAAACCAAAAGCTTTCAGTACAAATGGAGTCTCCTCTGGTGTTACAGGACACGGTCCATCCTTCCTCTTCATTTAAGAAATTATGACCTCCTTCCACAAAGGGTAGGCATGCATGTGAAAGGAATACAACAAGATAATAGGATCAAAATTGTTAACAATAAAGATTTTGACTTGACCATGAAAATATTATGATTTCCAAACATGCAATATACCTCAGTATGGTGAGTTCCTCAACTTATTCATTGGTATAGCAAAGAGTGCAACCAGAAAAAACCAATATATCCATTTCTTAACAAAGATGAAGAGCCACAAAAAGACCATGCAATTGCAATATTTAAAAAAAAAAAATTGACCCAATTCATCAATTTTTCAAGTGAAAAGCAGAGTGTTGTAATTCACATGACAACATAGCTTTTAAACCTCAAGTGGAAGACAATTATTTTCCAGATGTGCATATGTCTCATTCAAATGAAAAAAATTGTGCTTTCTTATAAGGGGAAGGATTTGTGTCATGGTAGGAAACTTTGTTAGTATCCTTCTTTGCAAAGCCCAAAGTATTAAATGATAGTCTTCTATATGCAACCTGATGCAGGTAATGGGACATGTTTGACCAGCTCATGGGAGGCATGGTGAAGACTTCCCCATCTTCTACCTTTGCCTCCAATCTTCTGTCTTTGCCTTTAGCTTTGAAGGAAGATTCTTTACTATCTGAAACTTGCCTCTGAGAGATGTGATAAACTGATCCACATAAAAAATGTCTTCAAATTCACTGTTCACATAAAATTAAAGATTAATTTTTGCAAAAGGAAACATGAAGGATAAAACACCCCCACAAGTAATTAATGCCATGCAATACCCAATGCTGAAATGAATCAATAAAACATACTGAAGATCTATTAACAGATAGGAGAAATACTGAAGTTAAACACCTGGGATCTTTTGAAAATGAAGCCTTGTCTAGCTTTGGGACAACCATAGTCACATTGAGATAATTGTAACCATGTCACATATCTAACATGAGAAAATTATTGACCTTGACTTTGTACTAACAAGGATAGTTGTCTCAAAACCTACTCCAGAAAGGTGTCAAAAATTTTAGTCCCAGTCCATCACCTAGCTACTCCCCAGATCTCAAATTGGATTAAGGTATCCAGAATAAGTGAGGGATAACACTCAATATTTTCTTCAAGAAGTGAGTCACAGACTTAAACTGGGTTTTGTGGAGAAGAGAAAAGATGAGTCAAGGACCCAATTAGTGTTCTAGTTTCAATAGAAATGGAAGTAGGTGTGCAAGTGACAAGTCTTCTAGACTATCATAACCAATGTAGGAGCCATCTGGCATGCTTGCGCTTGCTCACCAAACGCTTGATAATGGTGCATTCTCCTTTCAACTTACTTGATAATTAATTTTCCTTCTTCATCATTTCCAAGTTCTTCTACAACTACAAATAGCCTAATGGACCAGATAACCTTTCATAAAAGACAAAAAATCAAATGGAATGAAGTCAAATAAAAACTTTTTTTCTAGTCTGTTTAGTGGAAATACTTCCATCTCATTTCTTGCAGAAGGAGAAAATTGGTGCTAGATTGATGATAGAATTAAAATACTCATTAATGGGGCCATTGTCTACCTAATTAGTATACAAAGAGAATGGATGTTTCTTACTTGCCACCTGAGAACCTTCAAACCATTCTTGGTGCATAGGTGCACACCATCAATGGTAGCTTTTCTAGATGCAAAGAAATTATAATAAGAGAGGAAGACTTCTTATTAGCCCTAGTCAATGAATTATTAGGCTTATCTAAATCTTATATTAAAGAATCTACTCAACAAAGTTTCTCAAAATATATTAGCATTATGAAGAAGCTTAGAATATATGACTCTAAGAACTTAGAATATTATACAAAAGGAAATATTGAGGTTATGAGGAAATTGTAGGTATTGTTTAGGATTGTAAAAATGAGTTGAACACCCTAGTTCACAAGTCAAATGCTCTAGAATTTGACAATGCTTTACAAAGAAGCTCAGAAGAGATGCTATGAACTTGAAAATTCTACAAAAGTGGAATTAGTAGGTGATGAGGAACGTGTACGTCATCTACAAAATTGTAAATATGAAGTCAACACCCTACTTCACAACTCGTGTGCTCTAAAAAGTTGAAAGTTTTTTCTCAATGCTTCTTCAAAGTTTTTCAATGTTAAGGATGGAGAGGAGGATTTAGCAGAATAATCAAGGATTATTGTATTTCACATTGGAAATGATGTTGTTAAGTGAAATATTTTGAACACTAATACTAAATCAATGCCTAGTGAAAAGATAATAATTCATACAATTAATGTTAAGAAGTCAAAGAAGGGATCTACAAGTTGTGACTAGAAATTTGGTACTAGTAGAGTCATTTGTTTATGCCTTGTTGCAACTATTTGTAGTACGACAGTGAAAGTTAAGGACTTCTTCATTTAGTAGTAGTGTGCAACAATACTAAACAGGAACATAAGACTTCATGCACAAGTGCTTTTAATAGCATTCCACAATGTACATTAGCATGCACCATGCAGTCAACATTGCTCGATTTGAATGCAATAGTGGCACTAGCGTCAATGTATGTATAAAAGCCCTTCATCTATTCACTGCAAGTACATTTTTTTGCAAAGATTCTTATGTAGATCTCCTTTTCAAGGATTGCTACCATAATACGTGATCATGGTAACAGCTTTTGATGATATAGAAGCATCTCAAAATGGTAATTTTTAATTAACTAGAGATAGGATTTTGTGAAAGAATGTTTTCCATATTGGTGTAGATTGCATTGATAGGAAAAACATATTTGTTCATTCTTCTTGTTCTAGCAAACTAGCAACAAGCTCTGCAAAATTGGTGAAGGCATGAAGACTCCAAGTCTTGCAACAAAATTTAATGTCAATGATGCAAAATTAATACCTTCCTTGGCAATGAAGGGGGGAAAAATAGAGCAAGATGTAGCAATCCATTATTTTGCAAGACAGATGATTCTATGGAGGATTATGGGATTTTAAGATCTCTTGGACTACTATCGGATCACAAAAGAGACCACACCATTCATCGAACTAGGGCTTGAAAATTCATCGGCTACCTCTAACCACCATTGACCAAGTCCACCAACTACAACTTAATATCCAATACCCTATGACTAAGATAAAACTTTGATAACTAGCATAAAACATAATTAAAATGAAAAAGGTTCATTTAATTGCTTTGGTTGTGTGCTAAATTGAAAGCTTTAGAAGGTGGTGTGAAGATAATTATAAGTAGATTTTAGTTGGATGGCTTTGTGGAAAATGTCCTCATAGACCATGTTAGTAGAAATAGCGTCACTAACAAAAGCATTGTATTTGATAAAGTTGGGATTAATAGAAGCACTCTTAGCAGTAGTTTTTATCTTCAAATACTTCTGAATAGTCTCCCAAACTCTTCACAAAGTATCATTCCTAGAATCGATCTTATTTCCTCCCATATTAATCATATAGACTGTCTCCAGAGCTATGCCATAGAGTGCACAACCATCCACAAGAGGTTGAATATATAGAGCCCTCATTGGTATCAACCCATTAGGGGCCAAGATAACCTCAATGGAATTGACAAATGATAGAGACCTTTGCCTTTGCCAGCATTCTTCCATCTTGCAGTAACATGGAAGCCCTAGAACTAGGTGTGGAGATCCATGAAGAAATAATTAGAAATGGGTTTCTATATGATGTGGTTGTAGCAAATTCCGTCGAAGACATGTACGCAAATGTGGAAGTATATGGAAGGCATGTGAATTGTTTAACAAAATGTTGTCTCACAAACAACCATGCTTGCAGGATATGCACATAATCGACTCATCGATGAAGCACTAAAGTTCTTTAAGGAAGCATGTGTGCAACTGACAAGCCTTCGAAACTATCATAACCAATGTAGGAGCCATATCGCATGCTTGCACTTGCTCACCAAACACTCAATAATGATGCATTCTCCTTTCAACTTACTTGATAATGAATTTGACTTGTTCATCATCTCCAAGTTCTTCTACAACTACACATAGCCTAATGGACTAGATAACCTTTCATAAAAGACAAAATAAATCAAATGGAATGTAGTGAGATAACAACTTTGTTTCTAGTCTATTTAGTGGCAATCCTTCCGCCGCATTTCTTGCAGAAGGAGAAAATTGGTACTATATTGATGATGGAATTAAAATACTCGTTAATGGGTCCATTGTCTACGTAATCAGTATCCAAAGAGAATGGATGTTGCTTACTTGCCACCTGAGAACCTTTGAACCATTCTTGGCTCATAGGTGCACACCATCAATGGTAGCTTTTCTAGATGCTAAGAAACTATAATAGGAGACGAAGACTCCTTATTAGCCCTCATCAATGAATTATTAGGCTTATCTAAATCTTATATTAAAGAATCTACTTAGCAAACTTTCTCAAAATATATTATGAAGAAGATCAAAAGATATGACTCTAAAAACTTAGAATATTATATAGAAAGGAAATATTTAGGTTATGAGGAACATGTAGGTGTTGTTTAGGACTATAAAAATGAGTTGAAAACCCTAGTTCACAAGTCAAATGCTCTAGAATTTGACAATGCTTTACAAATAAGCTCAGAACAGATGCTATGAAGTTGAAAATTCTATAGAAGTGGAATTAGTAGGTGTTGAGGAACATGTAGGTCATCTTGAGAACTGTAAGGATGAAGTCAACACCCCAGTTCATAGCTTGTGTGCTCTAAAAATTTGAAAGTTTTTTCTCAATGCTTCTTCAGATTTTTTTAATGGTAAGGATGGATAAGAGGATTCTGCTGACTAATCAAGGATTATTGTATTACACAATGAAAATGACATTGTTAAGCGAAATATTTCAATCACTAATACAAAATCAATACTCTAGAACTGTAATTTTCGCTTGAATGTAGCTAAAACTAAATCAGTGCCTAGTGAAAAGATAATAATTCATGCAATTAATGTTAAGAAGTCAAAGAAGGGATCTACAAGTTGTGACCAGAAATTTGGTACTAGTAGAGTCATTTCTTTATGCCTTGTTGAAACTATTTGTAGTATGACAGTGAAAGTTATGGACTTGTTCATTTAGTATTAGTGTGCAACCATACTAAACAGGAACATAAGATTTCATGCACAAGTCCTCTTAATAGCATTCCACAGTGTACATAAACATGCACCATGCAGTTAGCATTGCCAAATTTGAATGCAATGGTGCCACTAGCATCAATGTCTATATAACAGTTGTTCATCTATTCACTGCAAGTACATTTTTTTGCAGAGATTCTTATGTAGATATCCTATTCAAGTATTGCTACCATAATACACAATCATGGTAACAAATTTTGATGATATAGAAGCATCTCAAAATGGTAAATTTTTATTAACTAGAGATAGGATTTTGTGAAAGAATGTTTTCCATATTGGTGTAGATTGCATTGATAGGAAAAACATATTCGTTCATTCTTCTTGTTTGAGAAAACTAGCAACAAACTCTGCAAAATTGATGAAGGCATGAAGACTCCATGCCTTGCAACAAAATTTAATGTCAATGATGCAAAATTAATACCTTCCTTAGCAATGAAGGGGAAAAAAATAGAGCAGGTTGTAACAATCCATTATTTTATAAGACAAATGATTCTATGGTGTAACTACGATATGGGATTTTAAGACCCCTTAGACTATTGTCGGATCACAAAAGTGACCACACCATTCATTGAACTAGGGCCTAAAAATTCACCAGCTACCTCTAACCACCATTGACCAAGTCCACCAACTACAACTTAATATCATATACCCTATGACTAAGATAAAACTTTGATAACTAGCATAAAACATAATTAAAGTGAAAAAGGTGCATTTAATTTCTCTCATCGTGTGCCAAATTGAAAGTTTTAAAAGGTGGTGTGAAGATAATTATAAGTAGATTTTAGTTGGATGGCTTTGTGGAAAATGTCCTCATAGACATGCATGTGAAATGTGGAACTATAAAGAAGGCATCGTAATTGTTTTACAAAACGTGGTCTGATGGAACACTATCACTGCTTGATATGCACATAATTGACATGCTCTTAAGGCCCTGAAACTTTGAAAAGATACAACATAAAGGTATTGGGCTAGAATCCAAAATATTTTATATAGTTCTTCATGTGTGCCACTTTCACAACTCTAGAATAGGGCATGGATATTCATGAACGAATCAAGGGAGTGGTTTCAAGATGAACATGTTTGTATGGAATGCCTTTGAAAGCGTGTATGTGAAATGGGGAGGCATATAAATTTTAAGTATGTTTCACAAAATCCCTTAGTAAAACATTGTCCCATCTTCTAGTTCACCTTTATAAACTTCACAAAAACTTCTCATGCCGAGTATAAAAATTTCATCAAAGTTGTTGGTGGATTATTGTATCTCTACAAATGTAAGGAACTAGCCCATACTTGAAGGTGTAGAAGAAACACAACTACCAGTACCACTCTTATGGGAACCTAGGGAAACTTTTCTGGCCACAGTTTCTGAACTCCCACCATTCTAAGGAAGAGGCAACCAAGTTGGAGGGGAGTTCTTTCACTTCGATTTTGGGTGGATATACATGTAATACCCTGTTGCTAGTAGTCACAGTGCAGCAAAAACTCCAACAATTGATCTAATAATAGGTCCCATCTTCCCATTTTTGCCTTTGGAGTTCATAGGACTATTGTAATGAATATGATAGGACTCATCCAGGCTTCCAACAGGACTACTTATTTTCATTATTTCCAACCCATTTAGTATAGCATTAACATTGGTATTATCATATAGAGGACTTGTCGGCCCAACTTGGATCTGGACCAGCTTCGCCCCAACTGAAGTGTTGGGAACAAAGTCTCGATAGAAAGACACATCCAACACCCTTGCCTTTCCAGACATATCAAAGTATGCTAATGTAGATTGGCAATTGATATAAGCACTACAAATCAACAAATATATAGCTCAGCTACCAATATCACATAAATGCATCTGAAAAAAATATGTGAGAATAGAGTCCACACTAAAACTCCAAGAAATGTTGAAATTTTGGGTTTATAGTACTGGATGCACTCACAACCATTTCATGTGTTGTTGCATAGACCATGTTAGGAGAAATAACGTCACTAACAAGAGAATTGTATTTGATAAAGATGGGATTAATAGAAGCACTCTTAGCAATAGTTTTTATCTTCAAATACTTCTGGACAGTCTCCCACACTCTTCACAAAGTATCATTCCTAGAATCAATCTTAGTTCCTCCCATATTAATCGTATATACTGTCTCCATAGCTATTCCATAGAGTATATAGCTATCCACAAAAGGCTGAATAGATAGAGCCTCATTCATATCAACCCATTAGGGGCCAAGACTACCTCAATGGCATTGACAAATGCAAGAGACCTTTTCCTTTGCCAACATTCTTCCATGTTGTTACACTAAAATTTGTCACCATGACTATTTGCAGTTAGTATGACTCCATCAACAGTCATGATATCCTCCTTGGCAAGCCTTATACCTCTTCTCTCCATGTCAAACTTCAAGAAAGCGAGAAAGTCATTAAAAAACATGTTTATCTCTGGGTACGCAGGTTCTCTCTACCTTACCTGTGTGTAAGCACTCCAAGTTCATAATACCTGCATACTTGTACGCTCTATATGTGAAGGGATGGGTGCGTACTCCTGTAAAGGTCAAAAGGCGCGAGTTTCATCTTAAAAGAGTTACTTGTTGTCATTTCTAGAGCATTCTAGAAGCTTGTTTGACGTGTATTGAGCGCCTCCAGATGGTTCATGTATTCCTATGAAAGAGGAACTTATCCCATCAAGAGAGGAGCTACCCCATCCAAAAGAGGGGCTTATCCCATTGATGTTGGACCTGATTAACTTCCTCTAGAAAATTATAAATACAGACATTGGGCCAGAGGAGGGGAGGTTGAAAGCTGAACATTCCAAAGGGTAGATGCTGCTGGAATTAGGACTTCCTTGTAGAAGCTTGTGAGGAAAGATTCCCATCCTTTCTTGTTTCATTTGGAAGTGGGTGAGCTTATCAAAGTAAAGGAAAACTCTTGCTGGACCCTGGGAGGAACTTGCACAACACCAAGGCTCAGGTTGTAATGGTTTCTTTGTTTCCTATTAATACAAATAAGTCCATTCTTCTCAACAATTTGTTATTAATGAGTTGTTTCATATACTCCTTGGTCTGTATGTTGAATATGTTTTATTTTATGAGATATTCAGGTGCTATTTAATATTTTGATTGTTAGTGAATGCAAGTTTCGAAGTGAAGGAGGAGCTCATCCGGATCGACGAGGCTGGACTACTACAACAACGTTGGACTATAGGTAGGATCTAAACACTTGATTTCTTATATGGTAAATGCATTTTTAGAGAAGGATTGCTCTTAATTGTCTTGTTTGTCACTAGAAAGTCTTAGGCTTCTAGGGAGGTTGGTTTTGTCCGCAAGATT
>APFE031422591.1:0-24553 GCA_000404065.3 Pinus taeda
ATTAAAACATAAAATCAAAACACATTATTACAAACTACTACATTCATTATTTGAAAGCATTAAAATTTAAATTAATTTATCAAAATTAAATCTAATTATCTATTAATATATGAAATATTTTTAAAATTTAAACTAATATGTATATTAACTTTTCAATTAAAATTCACATTGTATCAAAATTAAAAAGCATTATTACATATGGCATTATTTCAAAGCATTAAAATATCAAATCTAAATGTATGATTTTCAAAGTATTAAAATAGTAACATTAACATATATTTTCAAAATTAATGCAAATGCATATGTGCAGGGCTATGGAGGGACTCCATCGTGTGGAGGAAGCTTTCAAGATTTCATTATGTGGACCTCTAGACTCAGCTCAATCTATTAATAATAAAATAACCATTGGTCTTCTGCTAGACTTTGGAAAAGTTTTCAATCACAAAGGCAAGCACCTTGGGCTCACCTGCACGAAGGCACGAAGCCCAAGTGCCTATAGGTGGGGTTGTGTGCACAAGTCTATGATAAGAATGCGAGTTGGATCACTAGTTAACACGATCGCGCGACGCGCACAAGGGCGAGTTAGGAAGAGGGCATCGACAATACATAATGAGCACGGGTTGGGTGACATGTGTGATGGTTGTGAACCGGGCCACATGAGCAGTATTCAAGCACAATGTGTGGAGCAAGGAAAAGGCATGGGATGGGTGAGACATCTGATGGGAGTCGGTTGGGAAAGATGCATGGTGGGCGAAATGAGCGTGGGTGAGTTCAATGAACCGAGTAAGGAGGTAGTGTGTGATACACAGCGACTTGGGTTCCCACAGCTGCATGACTGCAGGATGCCCCGGCTCTAGATGGGGCGTTACGTGACGGGCACTCCAGGGCACCCGAATGAAGGGGTGTGCCATCACGCCACAGAGTGGGTCGAATCAACTTGTGAAGGATCACTTGCCCAAACAAATGAATAAACAATGACCCATATAAGTAAAGGATTTCCAAGACCCTGATTTGACACCATGTCCAAAATGGCGCCCATGATGATCCTTGGTGACTTGTCGATCTGTAGAAATTATGTGTAGATTTGGAACTGCTAATGAAATTTACTAAAACACAAAACTCAAAATTACTCTACTACTCTGTGGAATTTAATTCACAATCGAGAACACAAATCATAAACATGCAAGAAGAAATCACACACATGCAAATAATATTTTTCATAAGGAAATAAATCTTCTAAAAACCCCAATGCTTACTTGCATGAATATGATGAATAGAGATGTATTACAATTTCTTTGCTCAACTGAGCACAACCTGTAAGTGCATAACCTATCTCTTTGCTCACAAAGAAACTCTATCACAGACTTGGTCAATTCCTACCTTTGCTTGAGCCCCTATTTCCTTGCGCAATTACTAAGGAAATAGGATCATATTCTTTAGGAATTTCCCCCTATTTTATTGCGCAATTCCTCTAGGTTGATCAACTGACCAATACAATAGTTATAAAATCAAGCCAGTATATAATTAATTGTACACTGCATTAGAAACTCCACCACAACTGGGCAACTCGTATTCTTTACATGCATGATATAATTATTAGTTGATCAATTAGTTAACTAGATCATATATGATTTAGATTGATGCCCCACTACTTAACTGACCACCAACTAGTTCTATTAATAGTTAGAACTAGTTTAAATGATTACAACTGAGATTCTCAACCTAAGCTCCTAAAATTTAGGAATCAATACGTAAAACTGAACTTCATGCCCCTAACTCAAATTAACTGAGTTAACTCAGTGACTAGTGTCATGCCACCATAGTTAACTACATCAAATATTTCTGTTGATATGGAATTTCGAATTTCCTCAATTTGACTAAGGAAAAATCAAATTAAGAATTTCTTGCTGCATTTTATCAACCAGATCATGCGTGCCCAAGTCATACGATGTGGCGAATGTGGTTTATAGGCACGACACTTTAGATTCATGGGACGGATGTTGGCTGGATTGGTTCGACGAAGTGGACCCGTGGGCGTCACATAGAGTGAATGACACAAAATTGAGCACCCTTAGCATTCTCGCATGAAGGCAGTGTGCTCGGAAGCCCATAGGTGGATTGTGTGCACAAGTCAAGAACAGGTGGGCAAGTTGAAGTGCCAAGTGACATGACTACATGAAGAGATCCATGGTAAATTTGGGTGGAGTGTGCATCTAATATGGGCATGACAGGCATGGGTTAAGTGAGATTTGTGATGAGCATGACTGAGCGACATGAACGATAGTCGACATGACACGAGGAACTAACAAGGGTCAATTCAATGAAGAAATTGGAGTGGTGACTTATGATACATGACGACATAGCCAACCACCGAACCTGCCTACCATTCAGGTTCAATTGGTCAAATAGATACCGTAAACCACTATGATCACTCATAAATGTAAACCTCCTGCCCAGAAGATAGTGTCTCCACATCTTCAACACATGTATAATCACTACCAACTTAAGATCATGTGTGGGTTATTTCTGCTCATGCTCATTTCGTTTTCACAACTCATATAATACCACCTATCCATCTCGCATAAGGGCTGCACCAAGTCCTTTCTTACAAGAATCTGTGAATACTACACACTCTTTGTCTGGATATGACATATTTAACACTCGTGCATGTGTCAACAACTGCTTAAGCTGCTCAAAACTAGCCTTACACTCCTCTGTCCATTCGAACTTATTACATTTCCTCTGCAATGACGTGATAGGATACGAAATTCATGAGAAGTTCCTGATGAACCTCCTATAACAGCCTACCAACCCCATGAAATATCTCACCTCATCTACATTCCTGGGAGCTACCCACTCCATGATGACCCTTATCTTTTCTGGATCTACTACAATACCCTCCTTGGAGACAACATGCCCCAAGTAGTGTACCTCAGTCTGAAAGAAACTACGCTTCTTGAGATTAGCATACAACTGAATCTCTCTCAACAACCTCAACACCGCTTCTAAATGCTCGACATGATCTTCCTCATTTTTAGAATATACCAATATGTCATCAATGAACACAATAAAAATCTCATCCAAATATGGACACAACACACTATCCATCAAGTACATAAATGTAGTTGGAGCATTAGTTAAGCCAAATGGAAGTACAAAAAACTCATAATGCCCATACCTGGTCCGTAATATTGTCTTATAAATGTCCTCCTCTATGATGCATGCATGATGATATCCGAATCTCAGATCAATCTTTGAGAACATTGTTTCTCCCTTCAACTGATCGAACAAGTCATCAATCCTGAGTAACAGATACCTATTCTTGATGGTCACTTTGTTCAACTACCTATAGTCAATGCACAATTTGAGAGTATCATCCTTCTTCTTCACAAACAATATCAGTGCACCCCATGGTGATACACTTGGCCTAATGTATCCCATGTCCAACGTTTCCTTCAACTTTAGCTTCAACTTTACCAACTCAGGTGTGTTCATCCTGTAAGGTGATTCTGATGCTGGAGTTGCCCTTGGCACCAAATCAATAGAAAATTCTACCTCCCTATGAGGTGGAAACTCTGAAATATCCTCAGGAAATACATCCTTGAACTGTTGTATAATTACATACCTACTCAAAGCATCTTCATCCTCAACTTCCTTACCCTTGTCAGTAGAAATCGGTACTGCAAATAACACACAACCTTTTCTGCAACTGCGCTTTGCTTGCATAGTTGTCACCATCCTAACCGATGTGGCTTTCTTCTTACCCTATAAGACACTTGGTTCCCCATTGTCATCCAAGCTCTCAATAGCTTTATCATAACAATCCACCTTGGTTCTATGAAGATACAACCAATCCATACGCAAAAACATACTATATGATCCCAAGGGTAATACATTCAAATTTTTTATAGTAGGAATACCATTCAAATCAAATGCACAAGCTCTTAGCCAATGATGAACTCGCTTCTTTGTACCTGTAGTCAACTGCATTAACCAAGATTCTGCATGCAACTCCTTACTCAAAACACACTTATCCACCAAGTCAGGACTATTATAACTATAATTAGATCCAGGGTCAATCCAAATAGAAATAAATTGACCACAAATCTTACTGTCCATCTCAATGATAGATGTCTAATGATATACCTGTCTTTTATCCAATGCTGCATAAATATGAGGAACTCCCTCACCAACATCCCCAATAGTTTGTGTGTCCTATGCATTGTATATATGAGGCTTACCACTCTAATTTTGCTGACAAACTCTCCTACGATGATTTTTCCCACAAGTCCAACACTCTATAGGCTTCCAGCCTACATCCTTGTTCTGCTCCTCAGATCGATGTACCTATCCTCTGTCAAATGCATTGAACCTCTTGGGTGATGCAAACTTCTCCTTATTACCTGAATCTTTTGGTTTTACTTGCTTCTTATCCCATTTTCCTTTGTTCATTGCATTGCCTTTCTAGTCTGACTTAGTCTTAGATTTGCGCTTCGATTGTTCATATCAATGCTTTAGCTTTCAGTTGGCCTCCTCCAATGATCTAGGTTCATCAAACTCAATTATGTCTTTGAGTGCCATTGGTAACCCACTAGTAAATCTCTTAATATTATCCTTCTCCTCCTTGAGGTAAGGCACATACCTCAATAGCTCTAAGAACTTGCTAGTGTAATCATCATCTCTCATAGATCCCATTTATAGTTCATATATTTCCTTTTCCATGTCATCAAAGTAGCTCTCTGATAGGTAATTCCTTTTGAATAGCAACTCAATCTCATTCCAAGTTAATTCCTCCTCCTATATACCTCTGACATTCGTCACATCTTCCCACCAAATGCCGGATTAACTTTGAGATTGAATGTAGCTACTCTGGCTTCAATGTTCTCTAAATAGTCATACAACTTGAAGAAATTCTTCATACCAAGAAACCATGTCTCTACATCCTATGATTTCTTCATCTCTATATCAAATGTTGGTGGATTTTCTTTCTTAAACTCATCTCACAAGTATCCCCTATCACTCCTCCTATACGAATGATAACGATAACAATCA
Organism: Pinus taeda; assembly: GCA_000404065.3. Classification (NCBI taxonomy): domain Eukaryota; kingdom Viridiplantae; phylum Streptophyta; class Pinopsida; order Pinales; family Pinaceae; genus Pinus; species Pinus taeda. The sequence goes on from APFE031422591.1 coordinate 5,053, forward strand.
TCATGCCTGTCAGAACCAGAACTAAAATGGTACATCTGTTTAACCCTTCTCCTATCCGGAGTGTCCAACAATCTTCCATCTTTGACTGTGTCATCACTATCCGACCTATGACCACCATGCGACCTACTACCATATGCCCCATTAGTTTTTTCCTCCTGCTCATGGTTGATCTGAAGTGGTCCCTGTCGCTGCAAATATGACAAACTCTGAAGTATGAATGCATTTACCTCTGCTAGCTTCTCATGTGCCCATATGATTATGTCATTATCTACCTTACAACTCCTTATTTCTTATTTTAATATTCTCAGTGTGTATGCCAAATTAGAAGAATTCCCAACACCATACTACTCATCTGATTCATAGGGAGAGCTCATCTCATTCATAGGGAGAGTCTTTGCAGTCTACCATCTTTCTAGCCATTTGATATTTCTTCTTCCAAGGTATATTATGTCAACTAAACCAAATCACAATAATCCAACGTACCTTAGTATAGCTTGGGGAGGATACCTTGTCTGCAAGATCAACAAATCAGCATGATACATGTATAACATAATCATGACAGCATATAGAAACATAACACATAAGCGTATAACCATGCAACCATCATTCCAGCTAGGGTCCAGTCATCAATGCATGACCTTATTAAAAATTCATTCTACAACCTCATGCATGACAACAACCATTACATCATTATACACTTGACCACATGCAAACATGAATATGCATAGGAAATGCAAAGTCATGCACACACACACATAAACAAATATAATCAAGCATAAATGAACAACACTTGTAACCAAACCTACAAAAATGATACATGCAACCAAGCATACAATGTAACCAAACATACAACGATGTAACCAAGCATACAAAATGATACATGTAAGAGACATATAACAACATGTAACCAATCATACACTGACAATGATGCACTCCACAATAACAACATCAACTTCCACATGAAGATATCACTACAACCATGATCAACATCATGCAAATGCAACAAGCACATGGAATGCAAGCGTAAGAGACACACATGCAACCAACATGCATGCATGACCAACACACAACCCATCCACTCTGAGGTGTGAACCATGCTTTGATACCACTCTGTAACCAACCTCCTCCCACATCTACCCAAGCAACCAACCAATCTAGGTAATCATGTGATGAGAGGCCACTATGATATGATTTGACCTCCTAAGTCACGTTAAGGAAGTGGAACTCACTGAAACACACCATACAGGCATTCAACATCAGCATTAGGACCCTCAAGAACTAATCCAACCTTTCTGCCAATCAGCTCCTGTGTCACACTAAGATTTTGGACCACTTGAACTCCAGACACTCTCATTCTATGCGCATGCCAGCGTCCAAGGACCTCTAGACGTTGTCACTAGCCTGCAAGCTAGCATCTTGGGACTATTTTTCATAGTGTTGTGTCGGCATCCCTGGGATTTGAGCCACTTTTCCAAGCCCAGGCCTAAGTCACTGCCCAGAATTGAATGACATCATCAGAACAGTAAAATAACAGAGAAATGATAGTACAAATGAAACTACTTAAATAAGACCTTGACTGGACCCCTACTAACCATGACAAGCATTTCGTTAAACATATCACGAATATATAATCTACAAGTGTAAATAACAGATGTGAGCATAGAGGTCTCATACTTAGATGAGAGTGGCTAAGAAACATTGATGCCTCAACACATCAACTGTAATTTCATTCGTTAGGTCATAGATACATTGTTCATTCATTTACAAGTAAAAACATGATGATATCCATACATAACTATTTCCATAAAACATATATATAACCAGGACAATAGCAACATAAATGCCAATGAAATCAAAGCCATATAAACCATATATAACCAATATAATACTCATAGAATTACAAGGAGAAATAACCTCATATTGATGATGCAAAATCCAAACCAAGGATGGGACTTCCATGTTCCACTCGACCGTAGAATGGTTGAATGAAATCTCGCTTCATTCATTCACCCCTGTGTCATATTCCAAGCATGAATATGGGATCTCATACAACACTTCAATCCAAAACCATCCAGGGCTTCCAGAGGTCGTCCACCTCAATCCATCAAAGAGTGATTCCACCTCACGATTTGACATCACAAAACCATCATTAGATTGGTCTCTATCCAAGCATTCTAAGGCTTCCAGAGCATTTAACCAACTAAGGCTTCTAGGACTAGTAACTCAAACCACATATTTTACCGGGATTCCAGAGCATTGGTCCAACCAAAGGTTCCAAGATTAGTAACTCAAACCACCAAGGGCATCCAAATCATTTGTAAACCCAATGCTTCCAGGACTAGTAACTCAACCCAAGTTGGTACAAGGCTTCCAGAGCGTTTTTCCACCTAGGGCTTCCAGGACTAATAACTCAACCCAAGTTATGGAAACATGAGAACCAACAAAAACAACAAGGAAAACAAATGCACAATCACCATGACTATCCAGGAAATGGAAAGGCTAGGAAATCCTCTATCAATCCTGGCCATCCTCTATTGCCAATGTCATATCACAACCAACAAGCCACATGCATATACTATACATACCAAAACTAGTGAGCAAAACATACTTACAACTTGGTATTTGTAAGAAAAATTCATTGTAGTTATTGATCCCGAGGTCCTCTTCAACTTTCCTTCTCTTCCTTTGCCTTCTTGCTCCAAAAATCCAACTATGCCACACCGTCCGAGGGTACTCCAAGAAAACTCTAAGTATCCAAGAGTATGAGAGAGAAAGAATAATGAGAGAGCTCCAAAACTGAACTGAAAAAAGGTTACCAACTCACCCTCAAAAGCCTTCTTATGAATGAGTCCTCTAATTTTTTTATTTTCCATTATTTTCTCACATGCAACCCATAACCTTTCACTTCCCTTTTCTCCTAATTTCCATTATTTTCATAAATAAATGTGCTAAAAATTCCATTTTTCATAATTGAATTACAAATCAATTACATGTCACGTAGACCAGAAACCTAAACAACATCATCATGTATAAATTCATTAAAAATTTACATATATTTAAAGTCTGTGTCTAAAAAGGTATACATATTATTAATATAAAAATAGAGGTAATGTGTTAATTAAGGAAAATCAATTAATTTGGACAACTTATTTTATCCCCCCTGATAACATAAAATGTTAATAAAAAAAAATTGATTGAACATTATCAATCTTTGATATCACAAAGTTTCAATAATAAATGAATTTATTTTTTAATAAAAAATATTTGGTTAATAATTATATATTGTATTTATGTCCAAGCGATTTTGGATAGACCGTGATTGGGTGTTTTGTTAAGACATTATTTTATTTGAAGTCGCCAATTCAATTCCCTACCCCGATTTAGGTGGTATATTGATCATGATGAAGATGTAGTCCTACCAAACTTACAAAAAAATTAATTATATATTGTATTTATATTTTAACTTTGTTAATTAATTCTTATTATATGTCTCTAAATTTTGAATGGCTAACATGCTCTTTTTATGTTTATGTTTTAATAAAAAAGATTTTAATCTAAATTTAAAAATGACAATGAAAATTGATAATTGTAATTATAGTTAAAGTTATTATCATTTGTTATATATTTTAATAATATTGGTTTTTTTATAATTTTTATCTTTCGCCTAACAATAAATATAGTTATAATTGTTTTTTAAGCAAGATTGATTGTTCATTTTTCCAACTTACTTATTTAATAATTTTTTTATTATATTCACAAACTTGTTATAATTTCTTATTAAATTTTTAATAATAATTATTCATAATAATATCATTTTACTTATTTAATTAATTTTTAAAACTATTTTAGTACTGTTAAAATATTAGATCCAGAACTGATACATCTCTCTATTTATTTACTCCTATTGCTAATCGTTTTTTTTGCTCGATCAAATAAACCTCAACAATTAATTTTAATACCATCCATAAAAATTTAATAAATTCTAATTTAATTTAATTAATTTTATATTATAATATATATATATATATATATAATAAAAACACAAACTGCCCCTAAAAAACTTAGGTTGTATAATTATAATCAATAAACATTTAGATCAATCATCAAATTACCCCTAAAAGCATACGTTTTCCATCATTATTTAAGACGACTAAGGGTGGACGTAATGATGGGAATGCAAATATTGAAATGATGAGGCCTTCACTTTTCCACGAGTACGTAAGGAATTTTATTATAGCTTAAAGGAGTTGTCTATAATGCGACTTTTTGGAGATTTCGGTGACGGATTCTGGTGGAAGAAATTGAGGTTAAATCTTGATTTGTTGCAGTTAAAATGGTTTTTTAACTGCATATTTGGATTCAGCACCGTGAAAAACCCCTGGGACACTTTGATTGTGCAAAAACTAGCTATCAAACTTGCGATTCCAATAAATTGCTGCCGGATTTTGACGAGAAAAACCCACCAGAAAGACTTTCAAAAAATCGCATTATAGACAACTGCTAGCTTAAACACTATAACAATGCTTTTTAAGCCTGTCAATGAGCAATGATACTACAGTAGCCACTAAAGACCCTTAATTTAATTGTCAACATTAATATTGACAAAATAGAAATCATTTAATTCAATATCACATACACAAGAAGGGCAAACTTTGAACCTTGATAAAGTAAATATATTTCATTACACGCGTCCCGTATGATGGGACACCATTAAATGTTAGCTTATATTTTTTGAAAACCATATTATTATTTATTAGTATTTATATCTTCGCTGGATTTTATTGACCACAAACCTTTCTTTTTTAACACCATTGCTGTATTGATATGACTCCAACGTTGCCCAATCGTGAGGTGTCTGTACAGGTTCCCACACATAGTAACTTAATCCCAGTAATTAACGGTCGCATAGAACTCTCTCGAGTTTTTCTACCGCTTACTAGTCGTCATTATGGATCTTGATCGGCGGTCCAAGATCGACGGTTCTCCAAAAAGCCCATGGTCTATGGTCAAGATGTGGTACAATCCATTTAAGTAACGGAAAATCTACTCCGACGCTACCGAGGTTCATTCTGCCCTGTTGCTTTGGGGGAAAACAACTCTGCAACTTTGAAGGCCATGGAATTACGATATTACATTTGCTCAGGGCAATGCTATTTTTTCTTGAACGACTTAACCCGAGATGGTTTTTATTCTCTCAATTTTTCTATATAAAGTTTATTTTCTCACGCTTTTACGATTTCTTACTTGTAGGTCTGCGGGGATTTCTGATGGTTCTGTGTCCGGCTTCTTTTTGCAGGGTCAGTGGCAAATGTTTTTCGAAAAACCTTGGACATTGAAGAGCGTTACACCATTGCGGTATTGATATGGCTCCACTGATTCCCAATCATAAAGTGTTTGTAAACTTTCCCACACCTGGTAACTTAATCCCGACAATTGGAGGTAGCATCGAACTCTCTAGAGTTTTTACACCGCATACCAGTGGTCATTATGCGCTTACCAGCTATGGATGTCGACCTCTGGTCCCAAGTCGAAGGTTCTCCAAAAAAGAAAACAATGGTTTACAAGTCACATGCGATACAATTTGTTTAAGTTGTTAGATCAGATCATACATAACACAAAGTAGATTTATACTCAGAGACTTAGACGGCAATAGCAAAGAATAATTTTAGAGAAACAACAAGATTACTCCAGAAACATCGGAATAGATAAAACCATCACTGGACAACAGAAATCACTTAGCATTACATAACAGGTTTGGACCTTGGCTAGAGAAATTACAAATTTATAGAGGCTAAAGAAGGATCTAGAATCCTGGAGATCTAGAAACTAATGACGATGTAGAAGGATCTAGAATCCTAGAGATCTAGAAACTAATGCCGGTGTAGAAGGATATAGAATTCTGCATGTGATTCATGAATTTGGCTTCACACTTAACATTCTCCCACTTGAAGCCAAATAAGAGTCATCAAGTCCTACCATGCCTCTACATAACTCATGTTTATTTCGTGGTAGAATCTTAGTGAGCATATCAACACGGTTCCTATCTATATGGATCTTTTCCAAGGATAATTGTTCTTCCTCCAACACATGTCGGATCCAATGGTACTTTAAGTCAATGTGTTTGGTTTTCGAATGAAATGTTGGGTTTTTCGCCAAGTGAATGGCACTCTGACTATCACAATATAACACATACTTGTCCTACTTTATTCCTATCTCTCCTAGGAATTGCTGCATCCACAACATCTCTTTACAAGCTTTTGTCGCAGCTATGTACTCTGCTTCTATTGTAAAGAGGGCTACTATTCTTTGTAGCCTTTGTAGCCTTGACACCCAAGATTTTGTTGCACTTGCAAATAACCTGTAGTGGACTTTCTGGTGTCCATATCTCCAGCCATATCTGCATCTGTAAATCATTCAAGCACAGTCTCATCAAGACCAAAACAAAAACAATAATGACTAGTACCCTTGAGATACTTCAAAATCCATTTTACTGCTTGCCAATGTTGTTTGCCTAGATTGGAAAGGAACCTACTCACTACTCCCACTGAATATGCAATTTCTGGTCGTGTGCATACCATGGCATACATCGCGCTGCTAACTACTAAAGCATAAGGAATCTTGCTCATTTCTTCTTTCTCCTTGTCATCACTAGGACATAATTCAGTTCTCAGCTTGAAGTGAGCTGCAAGGGGTGTACCAACTGACTTGGCATCCTTCATATTAAACCTGTCAAGCACCTTCTTGATATATTTTTCTTGTGATAGCCACAACCTTTTGTTTTTCCTGTCATGCATAATCTGCATGCCCAATATCTGTTGTGCTAGTCCCAAATCCTTCATTGCAAATTTTCTACCCAAATCTTTCTTCAATCTATTGATCCTATTCTTATCATGCCCAACAATCAACATGTCATCCACATATAACAATAATATGATATACTTTCATTGATCTTACCTCTTGATATAGACACAATGGTCAGCCTCCAACCTCTGAAAAACATGTTCCAACATGAATAAATCAAATTTCTTGTACCATTGTCGAGGTGCCTGTTTCAACCCATATAAACTCTTCTTCAACCTACAAATAAGGCCTTCTTTTCCTTTTTCTATGAAGCCTTCTGGCTGCTCCATATAAATTTCTTCCTCCAATTCACCATGAAGGAAAACAGCTGTTACATCTAACTGTTCACAATCTAAGTCTAAAGCAGTAACTAGACCAAGAATGACTATAATGGATGACATTTTAACAATAGTTGAGAAAATTTCAGTGAAGTCAATACCTTCTTTTTGGGCAAAACCTTTCACCAGTAGCCTTTCTTTATACCTCTCCTTATTTTCGTCACCTGCATGCTTAATCCTGTAAACCCATTTGTTTTGTAGAGCCTTTGTACCTTTTGGGAGGTTTACCAACTCCCAAGTTTTATTTTTTAGCAAAGAGTTCATTTCTTCGTCCATTGCTTTCTTCCATTCTTCACTGTTCTCAACTTTACAAGCTTCTTGAAAACAATTAGGCTCACTTTCATCAGTCAACAAAATATAGTTTGAAGGAGGATACCTTTGAGAAGGCTTATGAGGCCTAGAAGATTTGTGAACCAACTGTGGTGGTGCATTATCAGGTTGAATCTCCTGTAAAGGTTCCTACAAGATTCCTTCTTCTTCTTGTTCATCATTTTCCACTTGTTGTTTTTCATGCTCCTGAATTTGTTGTTCATTTTCTTGTATTGATGGTATGTTTTCCTGCTGCTCTTCAAACCTATCAATAACCTTCTTGACCTCCAACTCACCTACAGTTCTCTTGAAAATTTTTGACTCATTAAATATAACATCCCTGCTTCTAATAATTTTATGTTTTAATGGATCCCATTGACGATAACGAAAATATTCATCCACATATCCCAAAAAAATGCATTTCATAGATTTATCATCTAGCTTAGTTCTATTTTCTTTGAGAATATGTACAAATGCTTCACATCCAAAGATTTTCAAGTGAGAATAATTCAACTTCTTACTAGTCCAAACTTCTTCAAGGACACTGCCATCCAAGGCTATAGTTGGAGATCTATTTATGAGATAGCAAGCGGTCCTGACTGCTTTAGCCCAAAAATTCTTCTCCAAACCAAAATTGGATAACATACTTCACACCTTTTCCATTATGGTGCAATTCATCCTTTCTATGACACCATTCTGTTGAGGAGTACCAGGCACAGTCTTCTCGTTCTTTATGCCAAACCTGTTACAATATTCCTTAAATGCATTTGAGCAATATTCTCCACCATTATCTGTTCTTAAACACTTCAGCAATTTGTTAGTCTCTCTTTCAATAGCAACATGGAATTTTTGAAATATTCCAAACACTTCACTTTTATTTTTCATAGGATATGCCCAAACCTTCCTCGATGCATCATCTATAAATGTTACAAAATATGATGTTCCTCCTAATGATTTGATGTTAACAAACCCAAACACATCTAAGTGTACCAATTCTAACACATTTTTCTTTCTACTATGGCCACCTCTAAGGAATGAAACCCTTCTTTGTCTACCATATATACAATGCTCACAAAGATCAAGATTGTAGCATTTCAATCCTGGAAATAAAGTTTTACCAAGAAGGATTTTTAATCCCTTCTCGCTCATGTGACACAAGCGCTTATGCCACAGGTCTGTTGAATTTCCTTCTTTTGTGATAGCAACCAAATCTGATTTTCCTATCAGTGCCTTCAATGTATATAATGTTCTTTTCTTGGGTCCTTTGGCCAGGACCAGTGCTCCTTTGCTAATTTTCCAGCCTCCTTTTCCAAAGCTTGTGGAATAGCCTTCATCATCGAGTTGTCCCATAGAGATTAAACTCATGCGCATTTCTGGTACATACCTAAGCTGTTTCAACAATATATTTTCTCCATCTTTCATCTTCATCTGGACATCTCCCACTCCAACAATACTGCAAAAATGATTATTCCCCAAATGCACTCTACCATAATCACGAGGATTATATGAAACAAAACTATCTTTGCATGGGGTTACATGGTGAGATGCCCCATATTCAAGGATCCAATCAAAGCTACTACTATATGCATATACACATGCATCCTCTACTCAAAGAATGAACAACACATCACCATCTGTGGCTACAATAGTAGTCTCACCTTCATTTGTGTTGGATGACTTGTGATTTGTACTGGATGGTCTCTGATCCTTTTGTCCTTTCTTCTAGAATCGAAATTCTTTCTTCATGTGCCTGGGTTTGCCACAATGAAAGCAGATGATCTTGCCTCTCCTTGATTTTGAACAGCCTCTCGATCTTGATTGCCCTTGCCAACCTCGATCCATTCTCTTACCACGATCAACTAGAGATAGAGCGTCTCCTTCCTAGTTTTACGCAATTGGCTTGTGTCGCAGCTCCTCATTCATTAAACTGCTACTGATATCATCAAACTTCAAGGTCCCTATAGTCGTTGAAGTACTCATAGTTACAATTAAATTTTCCCAACTGTCTGGCATAGAATACATTAGCAAAATGGCTCTAATTTCATCATCTAAAATGATTTTAACACAGGCAAGTTGATTAGTAATAATATTAAATGCATTCAAGTGCTCAGCAACTGAAGCACCCTCCTTAATTTTGAGATTATAAAGCTTCCTCATCAAGAACACTTTGCTTGATGCCGTGTTGTTCTCATATAGATCATGGAGCTTCTTCCATAATCCTTCTGTCGTCTTTTCTCCGGACACATTGAAATAAACATTCTTTGCTAAATATTGGCGAATTGTTGCAATCATCTTTCTATCTAGCTTATTCCACTCTTCATTTGTCATCGAAGAGGGTTTCTTTGTTGTTCTCTCAATTGGCAAATACTGATCCTTTAAAATCAGTATATCCTCCATCTGTGATTTCCATAGGGCAAAATTAGCCCCGTCAACTTCTCCATATCTGTAAGTGTTGTCTCCATTTTCAATCAAATTCACGCCCCAAAACACAAAAACTCCACTCAAAAATAAAACTTTAATTATTATTCTTTAAAATTCAGTAATAATGACTTCCCTTCTTTTAAAATACCCTTTTCAAAATTTCTGCTCCTTTTAAAATATACTTTTCAAAATTCCAACATATAATTATATATGTTTCATAATAAATATAAAAAACATATATAATGTTTTAATGTTTTCACATTTCACACATACATATGTTGGTTTGAGAAAAAACTTGACGTATACGTGCAAGCTTGATTTAAATAAAAACTTATGAACACCACGTTTCAACTCCAATCTCCATGGATCTCCACGTTTCAACATAGGTCCACGACCTTGTTTTTCTTGCAGTAACTGTTTTTTAGTTCTAGCGTTCCTCAGCGATTTCTTGGACATATCCTTCAACAGCTCCACAGGTAACAACCAACGTTTTAACAAACACTGCCAGAGTAAGGCGATGGCACTAAGCGGCTTGCACAGTGGATATTTGACCCTAGCTTTGATACCATTTATTAGATCAGAGCATACATAACACACAACAGATTTATACTCAGAGACTTAGACGACAATAGCAAAGAATAATTTCAGAGACAGACAAATGGAGAAACAATAAGATTACTTAGTCAGAAACAACGAAATAGATAAAACAATCATTGGAGAACAGAAATCACTTAGCATTACATAACAAGCTTAGGCCTTGGCTTGCCTTCCTTGGCCAGAGAAATTATAAATTTATAGAGGCTGAAGAAGGATCTAGAATCCTGTAGATCTAGAAACTTATGGCAGTGTAGAAGGATCTAGAATCCTGGAGATCTAGAAACTAATGGCGGTGTAGAAAGATCTAGAATCCTACATGTGATTCATGAATTTGGCTTCACACTTAACACAGGTAACAAAAAACCTCCTCTCACGCTGTCGAGGATAATTCTTCTATGTTGGTTTGAGGGAAAAAGGATTTGCGACTCTGAAGGCCACAACATTAGGATATTACACTTCCTCACGTTAGTGTTATTTATTGATCAACACCTTAATGTCGAGTTGGTTTTTATGGTTTGAATTTTCTTTATAAAGTTAATTTTCTCAGGCTTATACACTTTCTTACTTATAGGTCCGAAAGGGTTTCTAATTGCTCTATGTCTAGCTGCTTTTTGTAGAGTTAGTTTTTGTTAGTGTAAATATTTCGGGAATATTTACCAAAAATACTACATTTAAGTCACTGGTGACAAGTCACCCTAATAATAATATGTGATTATTTATGTTTTAGATATGCAATAATAAAACTAGCAAAAATATTCTATGTGATCCAAAATAGAAAAGAAGAAATATCCGATGTAATAACCCAATAGAATAAGATTTGTATATGAATAATCTTTTATTAAAACACTTAGTGAAGGAGTTCTACAACATGGGTCTGCAAATTCCCCTCCGTGGGATCATTCTTTTGATGTCCTTGTACTTGACCGATCTATTCTCTCTCTCAATGTTTGAAAAACCAAAAGGAAAAAAAGGAAGTATAGTGGAAGCTCAGATGTGAGAAGACAATAATGGTGATGATGATAATGATCAAGGTGAAGAATAAATGGAAATCCTCTTGTTTATAACAAACTATTGGGTTGATCCTGAAAATGGAAAATAATAAAGCAATGTTGACCAATTCAAAACCTAACCATTAGGAAAACTTTATTATTCTTTTTGAGAGGCAAAAGATATTCAAAATTATCAAATATCTTTATTTAGAAATAATTAGCAAATAAAATGATTTTTTATTTATTTTGGGAGGATTAAGAGATGTGTAAAACTGAAATAATTAATAAATAGTGATCTAACCATTATTCCAAAAATAGAATTAATGAATAATAAATAAATAGTTATTTATCTAATTATTCCTAAGTGATTTATGTCAAATGTGATAAGGATAATTATCAATAATGATTTATAATTATCTGAGAAAAAATTAAATAAATAATATTTATTCAATTATTCTTCTCATGGGATTTTTTAAATTTTAATTGGAAATAATTTAATAAAAATGGTTTACTAAATTATTTCCCATGGTGAGAGTGATTTTAATATGGTAAAATTAATCCTATATGGTGTATTTCAATCCACGTAGTTATAAGTGGCTAGGTGATCATTTTTTCAGTGATAACATAATGGCCCCCAATGTATGAATGTTAAGAGAAAATCGTATGACCGAAATATGTTGTAGGTTACACTTCTATGAGGCCCTAAAGGCTAGTCAGAGAGAGAGAGAGAGTTGAAGAAATGCAACGAAGTATGAAGAAATGGAGGGGGTGAGACCTACTAAACTGATATAAGTCTCATTTTATTTTGGATTACATGATCCCAACAGAGGCGAGAGAGGCATGCCCATACTCGCTGAGATAACTTAGTACAAATACTAATGGTGCACCCAACAATGTGGGTCTAAGCAACAAAGTACATGATACATGATATGTTGGCATCAATGGGCCATAAAATAATACAATGAACACCATATACATAATGTGCCTCAGAATATATAGGTCAGGACTGAATACAATAACATCTGAGTACATAAGACATCATGCCCCTCACTCTCACATGGTGAGTGGGGATCACAACCAAAGAAGCCTTGTTGGATAGGAAAGGGGTCTAAAGATGTGAATGTATCATCTAAAGGAGACATGCATGCTATGGGCACTACAAACGGCTGAAACCGAACCCACCAAATCTGCAGACCTACATTTGAGGCTAGAGCATAATCTGCTGACATCCATGGATGTGGAGGGTTACCAAAAGGGCCACCCACTGATGAGGTCTAGAACATCTCACACACACCCGGGAAACCCTAGTACAATCATCTGAATCACCGGACTATCAAGTGTACAATCCTCAATCATGCGATAATGAGTTGATGTCGAGCATGTGAGAATCAACCAAGTCAAAGGGAAATGATGATTCCCTTGGATCGATCCAAGGCACAAAAAGAATATGAAGCTTGGAACCAAGGTTCACCACCCTCCAGACCACACTTTTGGAACAAATGTGCTAAAGTCGACAAGAGAGGGCCCGCTAGAGTTAAGGCAACGAGGAATCCTTAACAAAGGCACAAGGGATCATAATAAAGTGATTGATAGACTGATACCAGGGATGATGATGGAAGGAAACAAGATGAGTGGCAGGCTGACAACTTCCCTTGTCAGAACATGATATGCATGGTTGACCTAACAGTGATTGAATCAATTCTAGAGGGGATGGTCAATCACTCAGACAAGGGCTTTTCAAAGACAATAATGTAGTTGGAGGCCAAATACGAGCACAATGGGATGAGTGCGACACAGAAATGGATGATATATTGTAACAATACTCAAGGGAACTCGGAACAAACTCCATAGATGTAAGGGTGACTCATCTATGATGCTCTAAACAAGGGTGGCTCGATGGTGTTGCCACATGGGGGAGGCTTAGAGGGTACCATAAAAACATTAGTAGACAATGGTTACTCATGACGAAAATTGACACTTGAGTCAACCAGTGCAAAGGTAAAGTGGTACAGAGTACGGGTGGTCGAAATGAAGAAATTTGATTTTAATAGGCGGCAAAGTGAGACCACATGGAAGAAATGGCTTCCTATTGAAGTATCAAATTACCAAAAACAAATGGAAACCCATTAGAGAACTCAATGATATCTTTCCAACGGTGCTTACAGTTTGTCAAATTGAGCTACGGTTTGGTCACAATGGGCGATAGAAAAACTAGGGTTTTTCCTATAAAAGGGATTGTTGCCCCCAAATCCAATTCATTTGCATAGTGAGTTGTGGGAGAATTTGGAGATGAAGAGAAGGGCCTAAATCCTATGGACATCGTAGCAGATGAACCGACCATCAGAATCTAGATCTGCGAGTTGGAGGTGGGTGGCCTAACCATACTCATCAATTTTGGTGGATTATATTTTCATATTATGGCTTCAACTCACTGAGGGAAACCCCTTCTCTTCCTCACGATCGCAACACACTTTTTGGACCCTTTTCTACATTCTGGAATGCAAAAACTAGGCTAATAAATGCATCCAATGCAGTTTTGAGGGCAAATACTGAGTTTTGGGATGAGGGGAAAAGCACGACTAGGGGTCTCTCTTGAGATGAAGCTTTGAACCATAAATGTATGCCTTTGACTATGAAATGAAAAATCATAATGGTATATTGTAGGTATGGTGGAGCTAAATATGTCATGGTGAGAACAAGATTTGGAAACTCTTCGTGCTGAGATTCAAGGGAACCAACTAGTCAGAGTGATTCTGGCACAATACGAGGTACTGAAGTTCTTGGAGAACCCATTGATGAGGGATGGTGAACCCCTGTTGTTGAGGATTGCGAGTTATTGGTACCTAGATCACTATCTAGGATATATACATTTTGACAGGATCCCCCTCCCTTGGGGTGGTGGGGAATACATCTAGTGTTGCCTCGTGGGAGGCATATAGGGGAGTTCTTTTTATCATCATTGTGTACTAGGTGTTCGCTCAAAGGGCACAACCATCCATATTAGTGACTTAGAAATACTTGAGACATGAGATATAGCTACAACAGTGGTGCAAATTTTGGCTAGTCATTTCTTTCATCACATCACTAAGGGACAGATGATGCTTGGGAAGAGTGTATTGATAGGGACATACTATAGGTGGGCCCATATTATGTTGTCATCATTGAAATGATATTTGAGTCTATGAAGGTGACAAACCAATGACAATTGTTCATTTGGGATAGTTTTATGCTCATTCTTCTTTAAGAAGATATCGACCATCTGACCTCATGTTTAGATTTGTGATAGGGGCCCACATGATCCTAGGATGCTCCACTAAGGGCAGCTACTGTACCGAGGTGGAGGGGGAGGAATATTACAGGTGTTCAAACATGAGTTCTTTACACATTGGGACTAGATTCCATCGTACATAGATGACTATTTGTATAGTGGAATGAACTATCAAGGAGATCATGACTTGCCACTTTTGCCAGGACTAGCATGGGCTCAAGATGGTAAGTGAAAGTTGTTATATATTCATTTATTTTAAAGTTTAGGAAATGTGTGTATGTGGTAATGATTTCCAAACTTATGCTATGGAGATATAACACCGGTAAAGCCAACATGATATGCAAGAGGAGATGCAGCACCTCGGGCTGCAAATCAAGGTGGTTCAACATCACAACGAACATCATATGGTGATGCTCTACTAAAGGATCTTCATCGTAGGTTCAACGTGCAACTAACCGGGGTAACAAAGCACAGATGGCATGAGTTATAAGATCGGTATACAAATGATTGCACTGGTCTTCCCTCAGAATGACAAGGAATCGTGAGGTGCATAGCCATGGTCGGTTAGACAATTCGAGACTTACGGGATGGTTGGATCGAGCCATTGGCTTGGGAGCCTCCAAACGATAGTTACTAGACATAGGGACATGTGGGCTCCCATTTTTGGTTTTGTTGTAACATGTTATGGGCATGTCGGGTGTATTTAGAGTAGTAGACTCCAAACACTATATGTTGGATATTATGATACATAATATGGTTATGCATCTTTTGTGACGATTATGGTTCATCATTTGTTTATACTATGGATGTCTTCTTGTATATTCATGTGATAAGTTTCAATCTAGAATGTTACTTGCAATGGTATGTACATAGTGATTTTGTGCTCTAGGAACATGACTGGATGTATTGGATTCAAAATCACATGCCAAAAGCCTAACTTGTAGATATTTTCTATATAGGATGGGATTACGCACATGACATACATCGTTTAATTGCACGACAAGTAGCAAGGAATAAAGACAAACATGAAGATGAAAGATTCGATGATCAAGGGAATTAGCTAAAAAACCTATCACGACATCATATTTGTCTTGCTTATTGGTGGAAGATCCAATGCAGACGTTGTTGGAGTCGACTAATGAATGAAAAGGGATAAAAATGGCCCAAGCTACAAAGGCTAGATTCTTGGAGAAGAAACTCGCACCATTAGCATAATCGATATGAGGTGTGGATGATGGATCCATCTGAAAGACGTAAGAAGATAATGAATGAGATAATGGGGGATGCAAGCTACCTAAATGTGGGAAAGAAAAAGTACACGCATTTCAATGGGAAATGTTATGGGTAAAATTTCTTCAGGTAAAGTGCATTGTGAAGGGTAGGAAAGATTTCGCCTTCTGGACCCTCTAAAAGGTATGCCTCCTTACCAAAAAACTTATAGATGATGTAAGGTCCTAGCCATAATGGTTCATACTTCCCATATCCGATGACATCATGAGCTTGGTCATAGAAAAGAACAAGTTTGCCTTCATGAAAGGTATGAGGGTGGACTTTCCAAACATACTCATATTTGGTGCACTTTTTGGCCACTTTGATGGTTTGCAATGCAACACTCAAGCATGATAAGTTGTTGTTCTAAAGATTGGGTGTCCCCAACGAAGTTTCCATTTTTTAGTGTAAACATTTCGAGAAGATGTTCCAAAAATACTTCACTTAATACATTGGTGAAAAGTGACCCTAACAACAATATGTGGTTGTTTATGTGTTATATCTACAATAATAAAATCAGAAAACCCTACAACGAAAATATTATATGTGATCCAAAACAGGAAACAACAGGAAATATCTGACTTAATAACCTAATAGAATAAGACGTGTATATGAATAATCATTTATTAAAACACCTTATGAAGGATATCTACAACATGGGTTTACAAATCCCCCTTCGTGGGATTGGTCCTTTGATGTCCTTGTACTTCAGCAATCTATTCTCTCTCTCAATGTGTGGAAAACCCAAAACAAAGAATGGAACTCAAGTGGGAGCTCAGATGTGAGAAGACGATAATGGTGACGATGATAATGATCATGGTGAAGAATGAATGGAAAACCCTCTTATTTATAACAAAACATTGGGTTGATCTCGAAAATGGAAAATAATAAAACAATTTTGGCCAAATTAAAATCTAATCGTTAGGAATACTTTATTATAGTTTTTGGAGAGGGAAAATATATTCAAAATGGTCAAATATCTTTATTTAGAAAAAATTAACAAAAAATGATTTATTAATTATTTCTTAAGGATTACGAAAGGTGTGAAATTAAAATAATTTTTAAATAGTAATCTAAAAAATATTACAAAAATAGAATTAAGGAATAATAAAGAAATAGTGATTTAATTAATTATTCCTAGGTGATTTAGTCAAATGCGACAAGGAATAATTATCAAATAATGATTTAATAACTATGCCTAGAGAAAATTTAAAAAATAATGATTTATTCAATTATTCTCGTGCATTTTTTTTACATTTAATTAGAAATAATTTAATAAAAATGGTTTACTAAATTATTTCCCATGGTGAAAGAGATTTTACTATGGTAAAATTAATCCTAGATGGTGTATTTCAATTAGCCTAGTCAAAGTGGCTAGGTGATCATTTTTTAGGTTATAACAGTTTTACTATTGTCAGCTCACCTTATCACCCAGGTTACATTCGACACGAATTTGTTCTTGGTTGAACAAGTAAATTACATTGCTCATTTTTCACTTGGTTTCTCCTCGTTTTATTCCATTCTTTGGTTTGTTTCAGTGTAAAGGTATCTGGGAGATACGACCTTACACACTCTTTAAAGATGTTGCATAAGTATCTCATGTTTTTCATTTTTGAAGGCCAATGGTCATTGTTCGACCCTACTATTACACAGACAGATCAACTTTCTAAATTATGAAACCCCAATGGGGTTCAAGTTGGCTCTATGAGTCCATATTTAGGATGGCTAAGAAGAAGAAAGGGTTGTCAAACCCTTGTTCAACTTATAATATTTATCGTACATTTGTACATTTTGAAACGCCCTTAACTCTGGGCAAGGACTGAGTAATTGATGGTAAATTGTTTCATGCACAGACTAGTGATTTTGTTTTTCTTGAAGGAATTTTCATGTAAATGGAAAGGCTATGAACATAATTTTATGTTTTTGTTTCTCTTAATGAAAAAGGTGTGCTATAATTTTGTTTTACAAATGCGTTTGTTTTATTTTCTTGACTGTACACTTATAAAAATCTTAATGCCTAATAGCAATGTATTTATTGTTTTCATTTACTGTTACAGTTTTCCCTATCTAGATCTGGGTCCCATATGACAGGTGGAGGGGATGTTCTAGGGCTGCTGGAAACGACTAGGCTCGGGAACTAACCCTCCAACCTCGTTCGGTCTTTCTTGCATGAGACCTACACAAATTTATGAGAAACATTCTTTCTCAGATTTTGCTTATGATTTAGTTTCCCTTGTAGAATTTACATTTGCTTTTGATTATAACAATATTGTACTACTTAAAGTCTCGCCCAGTTGTCCTAAATCTATGGTTCCAAATTCTTAGAACCCTTTTGTGCCTATAACAATTCCTAATTTTCCCACGATGCTAAAGCATCATTTACAGGGAAACGTGTACATCTACATTTATTTCCCATACACACAATAGTGTATCCAAAACTTATGCATAGTTTGTTTGTTCGATAATATATATATATATATATATATATATATATATATATATATATATATATATTATATATATATATATAACAGAATTCATATTACGTTTGTGCAATTCATTTGCAACCCTTTAAAATAATATGTTTTTGATTTTATTGTTTTGTTTTGAATTTTGTTTTTTTTAATTAATTTTGACAAAACAAAGTTTTATAAAAATTAGAGAGATTTACATCCTATATATATTATTGTATATATATCAATGTCATATCAATTAAAAAAATACATTACCCTATCCAGCCCAACCCAACCCAAATGCTTCCAGAAGATAAAGCCCCCAGGATGTGACCGAAGTGAATGTATTTACATCATCATATTTACTCCCACCACCTACAACGAAATTTCTATTTACAATATAGTTGTTAAAAAAAAAAAATCTTCATAATTCATATTGCAAAAGAAAAGCACAAGAGGTGTCTCACACCTCTTTAGCCCACGGAATAGCAAAACCAAATCTCTGCAACTCAACCTAGCTAGCAATCGCCAATGACCCACAAATGCTACACACACAACTATGAAAAAGAAGACCAAAGAAACATGTAGAAATATGTTGTTCCAGAAAGATGCTCTGCCAATATAATTTCCTACCACCTCAATCATTTTAGTTTCCACTTCCCTTCCTCCACCTACACTAATGAAATCAAACCATCTTCCAATAGAGCAGAAGGAACGTCTTCTTGCAAGCACCACGTCGGTTTTCCGCTTTCTAAAAGAAAGAAACAATATCATTAACGTCATATATTCAAATGTTTCAATTTCTAATACATCATGCTTATATTTCCTATTCAATTTCAATTTCTGATATTTCAAATTCAATATTTAAATTTTTCAAACAATATATCATTGTAATAAATCATTTTTCAATTAATATCGTAATTTTTTTCAATTAATATTTCATATTCAATCTATCTTTTTTTTATATTTCTCCATATATATTTTTCTCTATCTCAAATTTTAAATATTTTGTTTTAT
>APFE031422591.1:36768-59939 GCA_000404065.3 Pinus taeda
TACCCCTTTCTAACCCTATAATTAAAATTATTCCTAAATTAAATTAATACTAATTGTTAAATACTTATTATATCCCAAAATAATAAAATTAATTTTTAGAGAAGTCATAAATTAATAATAGGTGGATTAACACATAAAGAAAATTGTAATAATAAAAGAATTAAAAAATTAGTTTGAAAATAATAAATAATAATATAAATTAGGAAAGAAAGCGCACGAAATCCAGATACTTCAACCATCATCTCTATTAAAAAAGAAGACCTATAATTTAAGTAAGATAATGGTTGGAGTATCCGCAGATGTTGGATTCCTTGGTGGCTTTTTCTTCCTACTATTATTATTATTATTATTTCAAACTATTTCATTATTTATTTTTTATTATAACAATTTTATTATGTGTTAATTCACCTATTAATTAGTTTATGACTCTCCAAATTAGCTTTATATTTGGTGATATAATAGGATTTAACCATTAATATTAATAATTTGTTAATAATATTCATTAATAGGGTTAGAAAGGGGTATAAAAAGTTTAATACATA
This sequence comes from Pinus taeda, assembly GCA_000404065.3. NCBI lineage: Eukaryota > Viridiplantae > Streptophyta > Pinopsida > Pinales > Pinaceae > Pinus > Pinus taeda. Next base: position 37,311 of record APFE031422591.1, read on the forward strand.
TCTGAATTCAAGCTTTTTCCATTTCATATTGTATGGAGAATTTTTTTGGAAGAAATCACATTGAAGATTTTCGTTGAGGTGTTTCTAACCACGGAGTGTGGTTCATCTTCAGGACACGTTGAAGAACCACATCTAGGAAGAAGGTTAAATAGGGAGACAGGTCAACCTAGCAGCTAGAAGTTAACAACTATATTTGACCGGGGGAGAGACAGGGGAATGTTTAATAATATTTAGATAATTTTTATTAATTTCTTGAATGTTTATTTTACTAAAAATATAAAACCTTTAACGGCTATATTTGATAATGGTTTTAAATTTATGAATAAATAATCGAAGAATAACTAATTATAATTTTCTTTCAAATTAAGAATATATATATATATATGTGTGTGTTATATATAATTAGTTATTTAAATAAATATAATATAACATAAAATAAATGTTTAGTCCAATATGAAAAATTAAAACTAAAAGTCTAGGGTTTTAAAAATATTTTGAATATTTTTATATATTTTAGTAATGGTTGTAATTTAGAATATAATAATCAATATTAAAGTAATAACTCATTATAGTTTTAATGAACTTTTACTATTTAAAATTATAAATATTAATTACCTATATGTTTAAATAAATTTCGATATACTAAGGTTATACATTATTTAGTTAAAAGGTATAAATCTAATTAAAGAAAGCAAATTAATTATATAAGAAAAACCGAAAGACGGGGTGTTTAGAAATATTAGATTCTTCTTAAATTTTTTATATATATAATGATGTAATCCAAAATACTAATAATTAAGATTTATATATATATATAATATATATATATAGAGAGAGGAAGAGAGAGAGAGATATTAATTTGTTAGTTAAAGGTTGATCATTTAATAAAAGAGATTTTTAATATTACTAAAAAAAAAATATAATTAAAAATGATTCCTGATAATTATATTATAATAAAAAAATATCGGCCATAAAAATAATTAAAAAAAAAATGGAGAAAACAAAGAGGAGAGGGCGAGAATCTAACAGTTGCTAATTTTCGAATCCTCGTCCCTATTAATATTACTGGAAGACCTCTCAATTCCAATGGCTTCCCTAAATTTCCGATGGTGGAAATGAGGAATCATAGCGATAACTCTGGCCTCCTCAACGCATATATGATGCTTGGTCTTTTTTGCATGTTCAGCCAAAGTTGATGATTTGGTCCTCCTGTGCTTAATATCAGCAGCGTGCTTCTTAATTCTCTGGTTAATAGAATGACCAGTTTCATCGATGTATGAGGTACCACAGGAATAAGTAATGATATAAACACCTTTCATATCCATAGGGTTAATGCGGTCTTTAACAGACTTAAGGGAACTTCTAATGGTGTTGAGGGGTCTAAAGGTCAAGGGAATGTTATGCTTCTTCAGGATTCTAGCAATCTTGTCTGTCGTCCCTTGGATGAAGGGAAGGTGGACTCTTAAATTGCGATCGATGGGTTCTTTCTTGACTCTGGGACCTTTGCCCACTTTGAGGAAAGATTTGATACCTTGCTGCCTACTATATCCATTTTGGACAAAAACATTAAGAAGATGGGATTTTTCTTCCTAGATATGGTTCTTCATCGTGTCCTGAAGATAAACCACACTCGCTGGTTTGAAACGTGTCAACCAAAATCTTCAATGTGATTTCTTCTGAAAAAATTCTCTATAATATATGTTTAATACATATTAATTATTAATTCAACATTCTATATCTTCTTGTTTTATAATATTACTTTAATTTTTGTAATTCTTTATTTAGATTCCTTTACTTCTTTGGTCAAATCTTTTTCTAATTTATCCCATATACATTCATATATATATATATATATATATATACATATACATATCACACACACACACACACACAACACACACATATATAATATATCCCATATATAATATATATATATATATAGATATATATATATATATATATATATATTAATCCATTTGTCCATATATATATATATAAATATATATATATATATATATATATATATAAATCTCATTTGTCCCTCTAGAATTATTTTAATCTTGTTAATTTTAGGACAAAACCATTAGTATTAATATTTTATTCATTAATAGGGTCTAAAATGGTTATATAAGTTTTAATTAATTATTTTATTAATCCACTTATTATAACTTCTCAGCTTTCAATAATTTTTAATTAGTTAATTTAATTTAGGTAATTTTTGGGGATTTTAATAGGACCAAACCATTAATATTGATATTTTATATAATTCATTAATGGGGTTATAAAGCCCTTTAATAAGTTTTTATTAATCAAATTATTGTAACTTATTAGTTTATAATATCAAAAATAATTTTTAACTTCTTAAGTTAAATTTCCTTACCCTTTTTAGGTCAAAACCTTTTCTAATTTCTTCCCTTATTCAAACTAGTTGTTAACCCTACGGGCTAGTTTGGAGCCCTCTACATCTATTTATTACATTGCCTAGATCTGGTTCCTCATCTTGTCCTGAAGATGAACCACACTGGCTAGTTCGAAATGAGTCGATGAGAATTTTTCTTGTGTGATTTGCCGAAAGATGCTGGTACAATTATACAATTATTAAAAATGAGGTTTTACAAAAAGATTAAAAGGAGATTTTTCAAAAAATATGGCTTTCTCATAGGGAAGGATTATGATTTGTGGGTCATTAATATTGCGACCACGTTGCAGGCTCATGATGTTTGGGATTATGTCTAGTTTGGATTTTCAACACCTAAGGATGAAGCAAAAGAACAAGCTCCCACTAATGCAAAGAAAGAACTATGGAAGAAAGACAAAAATAAGAATGCACAAGCTTTTCAACTTATCTAGTAGAGAGTGGACCAAGAAGTGTTCCGGAAGATTATGATCATGTCTTTAGCAAAGACAGCATGGGAGACCTTGGCGAAAAGCTATAAAGGTATGGAAAAGGTCAATACTGTTAAGTTGTAGAATACTAGGAGAGATTTTGAAAGTTTGCAGATGAAGGAGACAGAGGACATCGATTCTTTCATAAAATATGGTTATGATTGTCATAAATGGAATAAAAATTTATGGTGAGGAAATTAAAGATCAAACAATGATTGAGAAGGTCCTCAGATCTTTGTCTATCAAATTTGATGTTGTGGTAGCAGCCATAGAAGAAGCCAAGGATTTGACATCAATGAGAGTTGATGAGTTGATGGGATCACTTCTATCACATGAGACAAGGATAGACAAAAATAGGGATTCCACTTTAGAAACCGTTTTCAAAAGTGAGGTTTCTATTTCGAGAGACAGATGTCAAGGCAGAAGTAAATCGAGAGGAAAATGATAAGGCGAAAGACATGTTGGTCAGAGAGACGGTCGAGAAGAGCATGAACATGAAAGTGGAATCACTAGCAGAAGCTTCAACAATAATCAAAGAGTTGACCAATCAAAGGTGAGATGTTATTATTGCAATAAATTTGGTCACTATGCCCGAGATTGCAGGAAGAGGATAACTGATCAAGGAACCAAAAAGCTAATGTCACTACACAGAGTACTAAGTCCATGTTCCTAGCTTTTCATACCATGCATGAACCTTATGATAATGTGTGCCTATTAGATAGTGGTTGTAGTAACCACATGACGGGATACAAGAACTTGGTTGCAAATTTGGATCAATCTGTGAAGACAGTGGCAAAGTTGGGAACTGACAAGACTGTGGATGTAGATGGCAAAGGAGTGGTCAACATTCTAACCAAGCACGGGGAGTCGAAGACAATATCAGAGGTATATTATGTCCCTGGTCTCAAACATAATTTGATAAGTGTTGGTCAATTGGCACAGAAAGGATACAGATTTATCTTTCAAGGACAAGAATGTGTTATATATGACAAGCCCCCAAGCAAGAAGTTGACATCAAAGGTGCAAATGACGAGGAACATAATCTTTCCTCTAATTATGAATTACAATGATCAAGTCAGTTCTTTAATAGTTTCATGTTCTAATGATTATTGGTTATGGAACTTTTGGTTTGAACACTTGCATTTCTTTGGTTTAAGATTGTTGCAACATAAACAGATGGTCAGAGGCTTACCTCCCATTAAAGAACCTGCTAGTATTTTTGAGTGTTGCATCTTGGGAAAGCAATACCATGAAATTTTTCCAAAGGAAGTTACCTAAAAAGCAAAGAAACCTCTTGAACTAGTGCAAATAGACTTGTGTGGACCTATGAGGACAAAGTTGATTGGTGGAAGTTGTTACTTCCTCACTTTCCTTTGATGACTATAGCATAAATACTTGGGTTTACTTCTTGAAACCAAACTCTGAAACTTTTACAAAGTTCAAAGAATTCAAAACCTTGTTAGAGAACCAAAGTGATCGACACTTCAAGGTATTGAGGTCAGATCATGGTGGAGAATATGAGTCAAAGGCATTCCATGATTACTGCAAACAACATGGAATCAAAAGATAGTTTACAACCAAGTATAGACCGTAGTAGAATGGTGTAGCAAAGAGAAAAAATAGGACAATTATGAACATGGCAAGAAGCAAGTTGAAAGGAAGAAACTTGTCTAATGAGTATTGGGAAAAAGAAGTTGCATATGTTGTTTATGTGATAAATAAATTTCCTACAAAGAGTGTGATGAATAGAGTACCAGAAGATGCATGTTTAGGCATTTCTTTCAATTTATCTCATCTCAGAGTATTTTGATGTGTAACTTATGCACATGTGCCTAAACAATTGAGGCAAATGAAATGATAAAAGTGAAAAATGCATATTTACTGGTTATAGTGAGAAATCAAAAGCTTACAAATTATATAACCCTGTCACCAAGAAGACCATAATTAGCAGAGATGTTGTGTTCAAAGAACGAGAGTCATGGAATGGGACTGTAGACAAAGTAGTTGGTGCACAAGTGCCATTGATGGAAGAAGATGATGTAGCTAAAAAGGAGCAACAAGAATCACAGGTGAAGACACTAACTAGAGACACACCAGCAAGGACCCCAAGACTTTTAGTGCAGCATGGATCTTCAAGCAAATCAACAGATCGAGATTCTCCCAACAATCAATCAGGTGATGTATAAAGCAATGGTAAGAGAAAGATGAGAAATCTGAAAGATATTTATGATTATTTGGATGCTAGTTCAAATTTTGCATTGTTGTCATTCCAACCTTCTTCCTTTGAAGAAGCAATCAAAGATGAAAATTGGGTGCAAGTCATGGATGAAGAAATTGAAGATATTGAAAAGAATGATACATGGAATTTGGTTAATTTACCAAAGGAAAAAAACCTCATTTGTGTAAAATGAGTGTACAAAGTTGAATGAGAAAGGTGAAATTGATAGATTTAAAGAACAACTTGTAGCAAAAGGATTCTTGCAGTAACCGAGAATAGACTTTGGAGAAACGTTTGCTCCGTGGCCATATTGGATACTATAAGAGCAGTTCTAGCCATAGCATCTCAAAACAAGTGGAAAGTATATCAAATGGTTGTAAAATCAACCTTCTTGAATAGAATTCTAAAAGAAGAAATTTATGTGCAACAGCCACCATGTTATGAATTTGAAGGTAAAGAAAATAAAGTTTACGAGTTGAATAAAGCACTCTATGGACCCAGGCAAGTGTCTAGAGCTTGGTGTAGAAGAATTGCCAACTACATGATCAAGAACAGATTTTGTAGAAGCAACATTGAGCCTACCTTGTACACAAAGGTAAATGAGCATGGAGAAATTTTGATTGTTTGCTTATATGTTGATGACATGATTTATACAAGTGATTTTCAGTAAGATGAATTTAAATCAACCACGATGAAAGAATTTGAGATGTCATACCTTGGTCTCGTGAAATATTTTATTGACATAGAAGTTGAGCAATCTGAAAAAAGAAATTTTTATTTGCCAAAATAAATATGTTAGAGATTTGCTGAAAACATTCAAGATGGAGAATTAAAAACCTGTCTCTACACTAGTTGCAATAGGTATAAAGTTAAGCAAGGATGATGAAGGATCAAATTTCAATCCAACTCTATTGAAAAGATTAGTCGGCAGCCTCATGTATCTCACAGCTAGAAGACCAAATATTATGCAAGGAGTGACTTTGATTTCCAGATTTATGGAGACTCCAAAAGACACACATTGGAGTGCAGGAAAAAGAATTATGAGATACAGAGAAGGAACTAAAGATTGTGGCATAATGTATGCAAGCACAAAGAATAAGGATTTGATTGGGTACATAGGTAGTGATTTTGTGGGAAGTTTGCATGATAGGAATAGAACTTATGGTTCTGTTTTCCATCTTGGTTCAAGTGTGATTTCATGGGCATATAAGAAGCAACCTATTGTGACACTTTCATTAGCAGAAGCATAATATGTAGTAGCAACATTAGCAACATGTCAAGCAGTGTGGTTAAGAAGAGCATTTGATGGACTCAAGAAAAAACAACAAGAATCAAAAACCATATATTGTGACAACACCTCAGCGATTGCAATATCCAAGAATAATGTGTTTCATCAAAAGAGAAAGCATATTAACACTAGATATCACTTTATTAGAGAACTTGTGAGCAATGGATAAGTTCACTTGAAGCCTTGTAAATCTAGTGATCAATTGGCTGATATATTTACTAAGTCATTAGCAAAATATGTGTTTGAATTTCACAAAATAAACTTTGGTGTTGTAAGCCTAGATGAGACATAGACCAGCAGAGATGTTTGAGTTTTCATGAGTCATGTCTTAGTTTAGCAGTCGTAATTAAGTGACAGTGTTAAAAAAAGATAATTACTCCCGCATGAGGAGTTGTCTAAAATTAGAGAGTCGGTTAACTGAAATGTTGATTCGAGTTGAATTAAGTGATAGAAGAATTTAGTGTGTGGTTGCATGTCAAGTTATTTAAGGTGAGTCGCTAGTTAGAAACATATAAATATCCCTCACTGGATTCATTGTAATCATGAAGTTCTTATGTGATCAATAGAAGAGTCGTAATTCATATGTTTTGTGTTAAATTTTTATTTTGGCTCCTCTGCCTTTCTAATAGGTTTTCATTCTAACTTCTACCCTAAAATTTGAACTTATCACTGAGTATAGAAACTAAAACCGTCGCAAACAGATACATAGAGTAATGTAAATTAAACTAATAGTGCAAATTAAGACCTCAGAAGGGCATATAAGTGCTCTTACATATGTGATTAAAAGTACAAGTTCAAATTTATAACTCGAATATTTTCACTTTTGCTTTTGTTGAACATTCACGGGGTCAACGCTCTCTCTCACTCTTTCTTCACCGTGGTTGTGACGGGTGGCGCCTAGCAGTTGCAAGTCTCATCCAAGTCTAGGGACGAGACTTGTCTTCCTCTTCCATGGATTTTCAATCATTCCAGTACTTCTTTCAATAGACTGAATTGACAAAAAGTTTGGTACCTTCGAGGATTTTTCAACCGAGAAATGAACAAATTACAGGTCACAAAATATCTGACTATATTTATATCTAATAGTTAAATTGACTAATTTACTCACTCATCAAATTCTATCGTTGATTCTATCTACTCATCTCATTATTAGACAACATCGTCAATTATTCAAGATATAATACCTCACTTGGGTGGAAGGATAAATGATATCACTAAGTTTTCAATACCATCCATCAATTTTTAACAATGTTATTTGATTAGAATTTTAATGTTATTTGATTTTAAAATATAATTTTTAAATATATATATATATATATTAGGCATAGTCTAACTTATAGACGAAATAGCTTTTTCACCGGAATTCACCAAAATCCACAATACAATTTTAAGATTTTTTGTTATTTAAAATACGTTTTTGAATGCATAAATGGATTCAACACCGTCAAAAACCCCTTGAGCACCCGAATTATGTAGATTAAACAATTTAAACTCAAGTTTATAAAAAAAATGTGGGATATGATTAAAATTACCAAAAAAAATGTTGTAAAAAGTTCATTTCATCTATAAATTAGACAACGCGTATATAAAATCCCAAAGAGTTGCACAAAGTACTTCATCTGATTTTGTGTATAATATTTTTTCTCCATTCTTTTATTCCAATATATAACAATTTTATACATGGATCTAAGTCTCTTGAGGATAGGTTTAGGATAGTGATTTTAATAGTATCTGCAAGTATATAAAATTATTAGATAAAGCATTAAAAAAACAAAGCAAAAGACAAATAGATAATAAAATATATAAGAAATATAAATTAATTAGTTTAAGGCTTCTATATATTGGAAGTAGGTTTGTTGATTTTTTTTTTTTTTAAGATAATTGGTTGACTCAAATTAACTCTAGGGCAAGTATGTCCAGAATATCCTTCGTCTTAATCGCACATCGAAGGCTCAGGTGCGAGAGAGGGTGAAGTGATGGGAAAAATATAGGTTTCATTTATTTTGTAATTTATGCGATCTTCAACGCTTCCATTCTCCATCAATTGGGTCTGCATCACCAATACCTCTTGTCGTCGAATTTGAATCAACAGGTCCCGCCTTCGCAATGGCCACGTCATGAAATGCGTTACTGTAGGTTAGAACGTGGTGCTTGCAGTTAGATCATGGTGTTTCTTTCGCCATAGAGAACAAATCACCGACTATTGGACATAAGGATGGCTGCGAAACACCCAAGAGTGAGGAGCACATGATACCCAAACTGCTTGAATGTTTCTGCGCAGCGAAAATCACAGGGGGTTCATTTCAAGGTATCAGCAGTAAAAAAACATAGTTGGAAAATCACAAGACACTATTCACAGAAGAAGTAAAATGTAGCATCTTGCAGACACTATTCACTTGGTCGTTCTTAAAGTATTGTTCTTGATAGTATCAATGCCCAATTTCTGTTTCAAAAATTGATTCCACGTTCCTAGAAATTTGTTTACAGAACTCCAAGCTTTCAGAAGACAAGAAAGAACCTCATTATTACTCTTTTGGAGGGGAATTGTCATTTTAATTATTTTTCAGGTAGATCTCAAGAGTCTAGATGCTTTGTACAATTACTAAAATTTTGAATTGCTCTAAAAGACTGTGGAGTCTAAGATATGTTGAACATGCACCTTTCGATGGGCATGTTATTCATATGTTTGTATCGTAGTTTGTTTCTTCATAATGTATTTCCAAACTACTTGATTTGTTTGTATGATGTGCAGATGTTAAGAAGTTTCTAATGTGTCTGAATTCAAGATAAACGCTAGGAGAAGGCTTATGTTAAAATAGCCTAGGACTTGCGCCTAGCTTTGTTTCCCTCAAGCTAGGGCTTTCAACTGGAAACAGTTGAAAGCACCAATTTCTAACGGTTGAAACCGCAATATAAATAATCCTGCCCTCTTTTCGTACAAGGAGCAAGAATATTAAAGATTATAAATGGAGCAAATCGGAAAAATGTAAGATGTTTGATCACATGTCAATTCTGAGCTATCCTAGTTACTCCTTACCCATTTTAAGAACCAGAAGAGGAAAACAGAATAATAGATTATATATGGAAAAAAAACATAATAAATATAAAATGTTTTGTTACATGTTTATTCTGTGAGTTATTCTGGTTGTTGTTTGGAAAAAATCTCATTTTCCTGTCTCACGGCGAGTACAGCTTGTTCAACTGAAATCATGGTTATCTTAAATTTAATCTGGGGAATAGTTTATAATTTTTTAGATGTGAAAAAAATAAAAGTGGACACTATTCATAAGCTTTTGTGGAAAATAAATTATTTTATTAAATTTTATGTCAAAATTAGAAAAAGTCCAATACTTCAAATATTTTTGACCATGAATCGAGGGTGAAAGAATCAATAGACTGTTAAAATTAGAGATATGTTACATGTATATTATCAATTTTTAAGTTAGACATTACTTTGATTTTCTTATACTTATTAGGAAAAAATAAATAATGTATTAGAGCGTGAATTTTCAAACTTTTTATCAAGTGAAAGTCATGTAAGGATAGAGATGTGATTATAGGTATTTAGGAATTCAAGACACGTAGTTACATTAATGTAAATTAAATAAATAATAAAAGGTCCGGGAAAGTTGTCTATTTATTAGTAGAAGTGTAACCATTGTTTATTACATGTATTATATTAATGTAAATATGTTTTTATTATTATTTGCGAATATTATTTATTATTTTTCAGTATTTTATTAAATAATTAAATTATTTACAATTTTAGTTATTTTATTTAAACAATATTTTGTTTTTTAATTTTTATTTGATATTTTCATTTAAATAATAGCAATAATAAGAGGCAATATTATATATAAGATTATCTCTAAAGTGGTGGCACTTCGGCTAAAACCAGTGCTCCCTCACATCATATCTCTCGAACAGTCTGGGTATGTGGAAGGGCGTCAAATTCTGGATGGCATCATCCTTACTCATGAGATTATCCACTCCCTCAAGCAATCAAGGAAACCAGGTATGCTCCTCAAAATCGATCTCTCAAAAGCTTTCGACAGCATAAGCTGGGAATATATGCAAAAAGTTTTACATGCTTTTGGTTTTGATAATGCTTGGATTAGACGGGTTAGAGGCCTCATATCCTCTGCTTTCTTCTCTATTCTTATAAATGGCATTCCGTCTTCAACCTTCCAAGCCTCCAGAGGAATTAGACAAGGAGATCCCCTTTCGCTGTTTTTATTCATTATTATGGCGGAAGGCCTGGGTAGATGCATTAAAAATGCCATACAAACTCAAGATCTTAAAGGCCTCACCCTCCATCAAGCACCCACTATCTCTCACCAGCAATTTGTTGATGACAACATGCTCTTTGGCTATCCCTCAGTTCAAGAAGCCCGTACCTTAAACTCTCTGCTCCTTCTTTTCTCGAAAGCCTCAGGCACCCTAATCAACTCAATCAAATCCCAGATTTTCTTCTTCAATACGCACCCCACCACCCAACGAGCTATAGCTCGGATCCTCGGTTTCTCTATTGCCTCCTTACCTTCAAAATACCTAGGGGCACCCCTCTTCGACCTTGCCAGGAAGCACTCATCTTGGACCTCCCTCTTGGAAAAATTAGAAGCCAAATTATCTCTTTGGACTCACAGATCTTTAAACTTGGCCAGTAGACTTATCCTAATCAAAGTTGTCTTGCAATCCATGCCTTTATACTTATTATCCATTCTAGCTGCCCCGAAATGGATCCTCAAAGCAATAAAAAGATTACAGAGAAATTTTCTATGGGGCTGCTCTGGTCCTCACAGGAAATGGGCGCTTGTTAAGTGGGAAAAGGCATGTCTTCCAAAAAAGGGAGGAGGAATAGGCCTACGTGATCCGGAGCACAACAATAGAATAATGGGAGCCAAAATCTGGTGGAAATGGCTAACATATCCAGATGCCCAATGGGCACAAATTTGGACTGCGAAATACGCCAGCAATCTGCCTCTGAAGGAACGAGCAAGAATGACAGAAATCAGCAAAGGTTCAGTTATATGGAATTCAGCGATTCTCAACAAAGATCTCATACAACAACACTGTTTCTGGGAAGTTAAAAGTGGACGTGAAGCGCGCTTCTGGACAGACGCATGGCAACAGTTACCATGCATAAGTAACATCATCCAAGATCTCCCCAATCAGAATCTCACACAACAAGAAACGATTGATCAATTCTGGACAGCAAATAACACAATTGATCATCGTGAATGGAAGGATACCCGAGATATTTTACCTCACAGCACAGAGGAGGTTCAGAAAGCCTTAGCAGAGGAGCTAAAAAAGAGGACAATAATCAAGAAGGAAGGACCAGATTCGCTAAGATGGGGATATGCAGAGAAAGGCACTTTCACCTCGACGGAAGCCTACCACCTAATTATAAAAGGCAACTACATAAAAGATCAACTATGGGAGAGAATCTGGCAACCTCCCTTATGGCCGAAGATATCCACTTTCCTTTGGTTGTTGTCGCACAATAGAACTCTAACTTGGGACAATCTAAGAAAGAGGAAATTTGCAGGACCCTCAATTTGCCTTAACTGCAAATCAGAGGAGGAATCAGCAGCCCATCTCATGCACCTCTGCCCCCTCAGTCGCAGAGTTTGGGAGAAAATTTCCTTTCGCTGTCAAAGAGTGATCAGAAACCAGGGGGACATAATCAACATGTTACGATCTTGGCCTCAGCAACCATATCAGAGTAATATTCTCAACACCCTCTGGCAAATCATTCCTGGCATTGTAATGTGGAATATCTGGAAGGAAAGGAACCGGAAAGTTTTTAAAGACCAGACTATGAATCTGGAACAAATCTGGACCATCATCATGCAGAACCTACAGGAAACTCTTTCGATCAAAGGCTGGTCCCAAGAGGATCTGCCATCCAACAACAAAGAGCAGGCAATTTGGAACAATTGGCAACTCCAGATTACTACTCCCAAGACTGCTACAGGCACTTCTACAACGCAAAGGAAAAATTCACTCACACAATGGAATCCACCCCCCAAAAATACTTACCTTCTTAATTTTGATGGAGCGTCCAAGGGCAACCCAGGTATAACAGGATATGGTGGAGTTATCAGAAATTCACAGGTATCCCTCTTAAAATCTATTTTGGATCCATCGGGTGGAATACTAATAATGCAGCAGAGTTGGAAGGCCTGTGGATCGGCCTTCAAATTGCTCATCATCAAAGCTTCATGCCCCTCATTGTGGAAGGAGATTCGCAAATTATCATTAACATGGCTTCAAAACTTCAGCAGGGCTCCGCAGCACAGAAGGTCAGCAGAAGTTGGAGGATGGCTACTAGACTGGAATCTCTTCAGACTTGGATTCAGAACAATAAATCCACTTCTTTTAAGCACATCAGAAGGGAAGGGAACAAAGCTGCTGACTTCCTAGCGAACCTGGGGGCAGAGCTTGGCAAGAAGCACCAGGAAGGAACTCCTCAGGTTATTGCTTCTGATTCAGATCGAGCAACTTTCCAGGAAATCATGAACAGAGACATGCAGATTGAAGCCACAAACATCCCGGATGCGGGTGACACCATGCAATCGGCATGCCACGTGACCGTCACGCGGCGACCTCGAGTCGGAAGTCTGGTGATTAATGAAGGCCATTAATTCCACCTTCAATGGCATTCATTGCCATCCTTTCTGCCCGAGCTACCAAGTCTTCACGGTAGGTGACGCCAGAATGTTCAGGAACAAAGATTTAAGGGGTATTCGCCTGTCTGAACAGGCTCAGAATTTAGGATCAGCTTTGCAGGAGAAGGAAGGTTTGTGGGTTGAGAGCAGGAGTGTTAGGGTAACGCATTCGCGTTTCAGAGGCATAGCTCAGAGACATAGCTGGCCTCCTCTGCCTCCTTTCATCTTTGAAAACCATAACTGGAGGACTGTGCTTCATTTCGGTAGGCTCAATATGCCGATTCGAGGCCATGCTTCACCGCATAGGGGAAAAAAACATGGGGGTCGGGGCGTTCATAGCCCGTACAGAGTTTCCCCGCTGACAGTAGCTTCGCCCAGCTCCCCGGGCTATGTCGATTCTGATTCAGACACGGACAATTTGGTCCAGATGGTAACTTTTCGTTACATCCGGCGCACTAATAGACCGATTGTCTCAACTCTTATCACGGTGGTCTTCACAGAGGAAGAAGATGCAGAGAGTAAGGGTAAAGGAATTTATGAAATGCAAGAGCAAAGCTCAAATGGAAGCCCTCAGGGTAGCAGCCAGGAGGACAGCTCCTACCAGCCCTCCACACAGAGCCAACCAAAAGAAGACAGTAATGGCATTCATGCCAAAGAACAGAACGAAGCCTTAAGGGAAATTCGTAGCCTAAACGACATGGAAATTTCCAGTTCCCAGGCTAAGAATGTACCAGAGGAAGGAAAGACGCCTGAGCGTTTCTTTGGCACAAGGCTGTATCCTGTTCTTCCTCCGGGTTTTCTGCGTTTGGAGGATATTCCATGCGGCATGGAGATTGAATGTCTACCCGACCCTGAGAGAGAGGCAGCGGAGTGGGAGGCAGAGCAGAAAGCTGCCAAGCAGAAGGCCGTGGAAGACAAGGTGGCGGACGAAACTGGTAAAGAGTAAGGCTCTGGCTTTCGCTTCTGGTTTTTGGTTTTTTGTTCCTGGCTCGATGACCCTCGGTGGTCGTTTCGGCCCTGGTTTTTGGATCGAATGTCTCAGCACCAGCTCTATCTCCACTATGCTTGCCACCTTCGTCCAGCTTGAAACTGGTTCTCGGACGTGTGTCCTCCGCCACCTTGGCTCGGTTGGTGCCACCTGCTCGGCTGCTGGACGCGTGTCATCTCATCCTGGTTCCACCTTGTTTATTTCTGGTTGGTCTAGTCAACAAGTTTTTTGTATTGTCAGCAGCAGTTTTAGTTTCAGTCATTTACAGGTTTTTTTGTCAAATTCTACAGACTGTAAATGGTTTTCTAGATATAGCAAAATGTCAATGTTATTACCAGTAATGGTATGCATCTCTTGTCAGAGAGCTGTCCATGCGCTCTCAGAGGTTTCGACCTCTTGTACATACTCTTCTTTTTTATTTTAATACAAATAGTTTAGTCTTTTGCCCAAAAAAAAAATAAATAAATAAATAAATAAATAAATAAATAAATAAATAGCAATAATAAGATATTTAAAGTTAATGTAATTTATTATCAAAATTTAATATATTCCAAAACCTCCTATGGCATGGAATTAGTGTGATGATGATATTCAAATTATTTTAAAAATAGGATTTGGACTTACATCAAACCAAATTGAAAGTTCTCTTTAATGATTCCTCGTTGGCTTGCAAATATTTCTTTAAGGGTTTCTATACCTTTGGTTTATAATATTAATTCCTTAGGTTTAATATTGTCTTGATGTTAAAACCAATCATGGTCAGTCATGGTCAACCATGTTCTAATGTTGCATTGTGACAAGGATTGCCTCAATTTGAAAATCAACCATGGTTAATCATGTTTCAATGTCACATTGTAATAAAGATTGCCTCAATATGAAAATCAAGCATGGTAAACCATTGTCAATCATTGTCAACCACAGTCATTAACCATGGTCACATTGTAACAGAGATTGTCTCTTAGCCCAACATCACATTCTGACAAACATGGTCATCCATTGTCCAACGTCACATTGTGACAAAAATTGTCTCAATATGAAAATCAACCATGGTCAACCATTCTCCACCGTCGCATTGTAACAAAGGTTGTCTCAATATGAAAACCAATCATGCTAAACTAAAGTCCAACTTCGCATTGTGACAAAGATTGTGTCAATATTTGCATGCGAGTGCACAATGTGACGGTTGGGGCGAATGGTTTGCACACCCCCCGGCCTGTTTCGAATCCTGCAAAGCTGCTGCTGTAGCATATTTGTACTGATGATGGCATTCAATATGTCTCAATGTGTCGGTTCTGACACGCATTTGTAACATATGTATAAAAAAAGAGGGCCCATAATGCTTCTAAAGGGAACTAGCCCCTCCCATTAAAAAATAAAAATAAAAAAAAATTGTGTCTATATGAAAATCAATTGTGGTCAACCATGTTTTTTTAATGGTTTATAATATTTATCTTAGGGTTTATATACCTTGGGTTTACAATATTAATCCCTTAGATTTAATATTATTTCCTTGGGTTTATAATCGCTTGGGTTTTTAGTATTCATCCCTTGGGTTTACTATGCCCTATGGTTTATAATATTTATCTTAGGGTTTATATACCTTGGGTTTATAATATTAATCCCTTGGGTTTAATATTATTCCCTTGAGTTTATAATACCTTGGGGATTTATAATTAATCCCTTTGGATTATAATATCAATATCTTGGGTTTATCAATCTAAGGGTTCATATTTCTAGGGTATAATATTATTCATAGGATTTATAATATTAATACAAGGTTTTAATACAAATCCCTTGGGTTTATACTCATGGTCAATCATGTGCGACCATGGTCCAATGTCACATTGTGATAAATATTGTCTCAATATGAAAATCAACCATGGCAAACTGATGCAGGAGCATCCAACACCCTTAGTCAAAGGGAGGAATCCAAAGCGAAGGAAGAGGAAGACGTGGACCAGGGAGCAAAACAGGGACTTTTTTGTTTTAAAACAGAGGAAAAGATGGAATGGATAAAGTCTCAAGGAGACTTATTAATGTAATCTGCCATGTGTTCATATGATGCATGTATGCGTGCCGAGAGCTTTAGGGATTTTGTTAAAGGATTGATCGGATCCTTCCGTGATCCGATCCAACACTTCTTATATATATATAGATGAACTTGCGCATTCAACAGAGGATATAGTGAGTGATATAGATAGAATTGTGAAAGCCGAGAGTATTCACTATGTAGTCGGAAGGGGAACTGTGACTAAGGCTGAAAAGCCTTAGATTGTAATTGTTCTGTATATAATAGAAAAGGGTGCATGTTTGTGTTGAAACTGTGCATTTATGTGTTTTTCGTGTGGATAGTCTGAATGTTTCCATGTGCAGGTTTGGTCAACCATTGATTCCTGTAAGATCAATGGCGACCCTATGATATCAATTAATTGTTATATATATGCATGTCGCATGTGAATTGGTATATGGCAGGGAACTATGTTTTAACACAGAAATCCATCGACCCTTAGCTGAATTCCAACTACATTAAGAAACAACACAAAAGCACTTAACGGATCCAAAATCCGGACTTGAAAACTTATGGAAGTTGGCCTATACCCAGGTCAGATTCGGAAAGCATATTGGATCAACACATTGGAGTGGAAGGGACTAAGGCCTTAGATAGTCGTGATGAGTGACCATTGATGAAACGAGGACCGTTGGATCGAAAGGGAATCAACAGAGGATATGCGATCGGCGATCGCATATCGGAGAGTCAAAAGACTTGGATAGTGGCATTAGCGATGGCCGATACGTCGATAAGTAGTACTCCGATATCACCGATAGCGAAGTGCCGATCGGCAATCGGAGATCGGGTGGATCAGAAGTCTGGGGAATAATAGTTAAAGAGGCTGATGAATCTATAGATTCGGGTGTATGAAACTTGAAGTCTGAACTAAGGGTTCAGAGCGGGATCTCTTTTGGTTTCTCATGTATTGTGATAATTGTTGTCCCGGGGTTTTGTTTAAAAGGGAAGTGGAAGATTAACACTTCCAAAAAGGTTATATGGCCCCGATTTAATGTAAGTCCATGATTTAAAAGGCCTGGAGCCTTAAAAGCGCTTCCGATAGGCTTAGTGGGCCTTAATCGACATACCTCAAGATCGATTTTTTAAGGAAAATGGATTTTGGTTAACCCCCAATTTATCATTTCCATCATTTCGTATCTGAAGAGTAGCATTTAAAATGGCGGACCCGACGAATTATGAAATCGGGCTAATAATAGTTCAAGTCTCATTTGAAAGGAAGAGACTCGGCAAGAAACCAATAAAAAATTGGAGTAGGATGGTAGAAAAGCTAAGAGGTAAGTTTCTACCAAGTAATTATCAGCAAACCTTGTTCAGACAAATGTAGAATCTTAGATAGAGGTCTTTGACAGTGAAAGAATACATAGAGGAATTCTACAAGGTAAGCATAAGAGCTGGAGAAGCTCAGGATATAGATGAGAAGGTGGCCAGATAGGTGAATGGTCTTAGGATGGGCATTCAAGATGAGATAAGTATACTATCTCCTAAAACAGTAGAAGAAGCTTATCAGATGGCATTGAGAGCTGAAGAAAAACTCATGAGGAAGCAGTCTACTAGAGGGAGAGGTACTTTCCGAGGAAGGGGAAGTCAAGGTGGTAGAGGAAGATCTACAGCACCTAAAGATGGAGCTAGTAGTAGCTCAACCCAACATGCACCCATAGGAGGTGATGTAATAGGAAGAGGGAGTTTTTCTAGAGGAAGAGGAGGCAGAGGAAGAGGAAGAGAAGTAAGATGTTACAGATGTAACACACTGGGACACAGAGCATTTGAGTGCCCAGAGAAAGCAGAAACAAATCAGAGGAATGCCATTGTTGCTCAAGCTGAGGGAGAAGCAACAACAACAGCAGTGACAGAAGAAGAAAATATACCAGAGAGAGGAGAATCTTTGGTAGTTAATAAAGTTTTTCTCAAGTCAGCAAAGGAGATAGTTGAACCATCACAAAGAAAGACTTTGTTAAGAACAGTGTGTAAGGTTCAAGGGAAATGCTGTCAAATGATCATTGATAGTGGCAACACTGATAATTTGGTCTCTACAGAAGTGGTGGATAAATTAAAGTTGAAGACAATGAAACACCCAACACCTTACAAGGTGTCATGGTTACAAAAGGGACATCAACTGTTAGTGAATGAACAGTGTGAAGTGAAGTTTCAATTGGGTAAGTATAAAGATAAAATTGTATGTGATGTGATGCCAATGGATGTGTGTCACATATTGCTTGGAAGACCTTGGCAATATGACAGAGGAGCTATGCATGATGGGAAAAGAAACACCTACAAGTTTAGAAAGGATGGTGTCAATCATACGTTGTTTGCCTCTGCAAGAAGAAGATGCATCAGGAAAGAAGACTGGTCCAAAAACTCTGTTACTAGGAGGAAAGGAATACTTGAAGCAGATTGAAGAGAATGAGGTAAATTTTGCTGTAATTTGCGAGCCCAAGGTAATAATGACTTCTACTAAAGTTTATGACTTACCCATTGAAATTCAAGAAATGTTGGAGAAATATTATGATATCATTGTTGATGATTTGCCTAATGAGTTACCACCCATTAGAAGAATTAGCCATCATATAGATTTGATTCCTTGAGCAAGTCTACTTAACAAAGCAGCTTACAGAATGACTCCTACAAAAAATGAAGTGGTTAGGAAGAAGGTGCAAGAATTGCTTGATAAAGGGATGATCAGAGAAAGCTTGAGTCCTTGTGTAGTGCCAACAGTGACATTAGTGATGGTTTATACACCGAAAAGCGATACTCCGATATCAGTGATAGCGAAGTGTTGATCGGCGATCGGAGATCGGATGGATTAGAGATCTGAGGAAAAACGGTTAAAGAGGTCAACAAATCTATAGATTCGGGTGTATGAAACCTGAAGTCTGAACTAAAGGTTTAGAGCCAGATCTCTTTTGGTTTCCCATGTATTGTGATAACTGTTGTCCTGGGGTTTTGTTTAAAGGGGAAGCGGAACATTAACACTTTCGAAAAAGTTATATGGCCCCGATTTAATGTAAGTCCATGATTTAAAAGGCTTGGAGCCTTAAAAGCACTTTCGATAGGCTTAGTGGTTCATTTGGTATCAGAGCTAATAGCTTTTAAAATGGCGGACCCGATGAATTATGAAATCGGGCTAATAATAGTTCAAGTCTCATTTGAAAGCAAGAGACTTGGCAAGCAACCAATAAAAAATTGGATCATGATGGTAGCAAAGCTAAGAGGTATGTTTCTACCAAGTAATTATTAGCAAACCTTGTTGAGACAGATGTAGAATCTTAGACAGAGGCCTTTGACAATGAAAGAAGGGTTAATAAAAAGATTTTAATCCAAGTCATAACCAAAGGTTTGAGGGATCATATAATCCTCATAGGAGGTTTCAGGCGGGGTGCTTGGTTCCGATACAAAGGAACTATGTAAGAGGGCCTTGACCATTTATGGTCTGAATATTTGACTCCATTGTAGAGTCAAATACCTGGGATAGTTGTGTTATGAAAATTCTTGCATATTGTGGGTATATGTGGGTAATACCCCTACATCATCATTTGGTATCATAGCAGAAGAAGATTCTGTGTGCAAGAGGAAAGGATTCCAGAGAGAAAGAAGAAGGAGCAGGAGGTACAGTTGATAGAGCTGGAGATTTATGGTCTTATTGTTGCACAGAGAATGACAGCCGAAGGTGAGAAGATTGCAGCAAACCTAGAGCATGGAGTGCTCATATGGTTCCAGAGCAGAGAACCTGAAGGATGCCAAAATACTAAGTGAGCAGAGCTTGGTGAGGTATCATGTAGCAGAAGGAGACTGTTATTGTAGAGGCTTGGTTGCAGCTCACAGAAGACCATGAAGGCAATTCCACTGAAGAAGTGAAGTGGGTAGAATTGCTAAGGAGAAGGAGAAGCATATGACCAGGATGTGATAAATTTTTGTGCCTCGGGAGTCTGATGCAGGAGCATCCAGCACCTTTAGTCAAAGGGAGGAATCCAAAGCGAGGGAAGAGGAAGACGTGGACGAGGGAGCAAAATAGGGACTTTTCTATTTTAAAATAGAGGAAAAGATGGAATGGATAAATTCTTGATGAGACTTATTAATGTAATCTGCCATGTGTTCATATGATGCATGCATGCGTGCCAAGAGCTTTAGGGCTTTTGTTAGAGGATTGATCGGATCCTTCCGTGATCCGGTCCAACACTTCTTATATTATATTAATATTATTATATATATTATATAATAATATATATATATATAATATATATATTATATATATACGAACCTGCACATTCAACAGAGGATATAGTGAGTGATATAGATATAATTGTGAAAGCCGAGAGTATTCACTATGTAGTCGGAAGGGGAACTGTAACTAAGGCTGAAAAGCCTTAGATTGTAACTATTCTGTATATAATAGAAAAGGGTGCATGTTTGTGTTGAAAATGTGTGTTTATGTGTTTGTCGTATGGATAGTCTGAATGTTTCTGTGTGCAGGTTTGGTCAACCATCGATTCCTGTAGGATCAATGACGACCCTATGATATCAATTAATTGTTATATATATGCATGTCACATGTGAATTGGTATATGGAAGGCAATTGTGTTTTAACACAGAAATCCATCGACCCTTAGCTGAATTCCAACTATATTAAGAAACATCACAAAAGCAATTAATAGATCCAGAATCCAGACTTGAAAACTTATGGAAGTTGGCCTATAACCACGTTGCGTCCGGAAGGCATATCGGATCAGCACGTTTGAGTGGAAGGGACTAAGGCCTTAGACAATCACGATGAGCGACCACTAATGAAACGAGGACCGTTGGATCAAAAGGGAATCAATAGAGGAGATTTGATCAATGACCAGATAGTAGAGAGTCAAAAGACTTGGATAGTGGCATTAGCAATGGCTGATACACCGATAAGCGATACTTCGATATCACTGATAGTGAAGTGCCGATCAGTGAACGAAGATCGAGTAGATCGGAGGTCTGAGGAATAATAGTTAAAGAGGCCTTCGAATCTATAGATTCGGATGTATGAAACCTAAAGTCTGAACTAAGGTTTCAAAGCGGGATCTCTTTCGGTTTCCAGTGTATTATGATAACTATTATCCCGGGTTTTGTTTAAAGGGGAAGCGGAAGATTAAGACATCCAAAAAAGTTATATGGTCCCGATTTAATGTAAGTCCATGATTTAAAAGGCTTGGAGCCTTAAAATAACTTCCGATAGGCTTAGTGGGTCATAACCCACAGGCCTCAATATCGATTTTTTAAGGAAAAGGGATTTTGGTTAACCCATAATTTCTCATTTCCATCACGAACAATGAATAACCATGGCCAGACGTTGCATTATGACAAAGACTATCTCAATATGAAAATCAACCATGGTAGAACATGGTCAATCATGTTTATTTTAGGGTTTATAGTATTTATCTATGGGTTTATATTCCTAGGGTTTATAATATTAATCTCTTGAGTTTAATATTAGTCCCTTGGGTTTATAATCCCTCAATCATGGTTAACTATGGTGAATAACCATTGTCACATTGTGGCAAAGATTGTCTCTTAGTCTAGTGTCACATTGTGACAACCATCATCATTGGTGGTAAACTATGGTCCAACGTCGCATTTTGACAAAGATTGTCTCAATATGAAAATCAAACATGGTTAATGATGGTCAACTATTGTTCAGCATCGCATTGTGACAAAGGTTGCCTTAATATGAAAATCAATCATGGTCAACCATAGCCCAATGTCACATTGTGACAAAGATTGTATCAATATGAAAATCAAACGTGCTCAACCATGTTTTTTTTAGAGTTTATAATGTTTATCATAGGGTTTATCTACCTTCAGTTTATAATATCAATCCCTTAGGTTTAATATTGTCTCTATGCTAAAATCAATCATGGTCAAGAATGTTCCAATGTCGCATTGTGACAAGGATTGTCTCAATATGAAGATCATCCATGGTTAACAACGTTTCAGTGTCGCATTGTAACAAAGATTGTCTCAATATGTAAATCAACCATGGTAAACCATGGTCAATCATGGTCAACCATGGTCACATTGTGACAAATGATAGTAATTAATAATGTTATCAATTAATAATATTTATTAATTAAATGTATTATAAATATTAATTACTGTCAATTATTAATTAACATTTAATTATTATTTTTAATAATTTACAATTAATAATATTATTTATCTATATTAACGATAATATTAATTTTGAGTTTAGTCTCGGAGTATTCACAGCAAAAACCATATTTGTCAATGTTTCAAATCCAAACAGAGATCCATCATCAGGACCAATCTAAATGATGATAGAAGAAGAGCTCTGTGATAGGATAAATAGTTAAAAGAAAATATTAGAATTTTTATGGAATGAAGGTTGGCTATTAATTTTTATTTTTATTTATAATAATTATTAACAGTGATAAATGTTTTTATCGTAATCTTTAAATAAATTGCTTCTTATTTTTTTAATAGATTTCATATTAGTTGAATATTGTAATAGTTAATTTACTT
>APFE031422592.1:15033-45577 GCA_000404065.3 Pinus taeda
CCCCTTAGACTCCTGTATATAGAAAGGAGGTCTTGTCATTTGTATCATCCAATAATTGTTCATTTGTGTAATGTAAAGGAGGTTTCCCCCTCGAAGAGGCTGGATTCTAAGGCGTTCAACTATCTTTTCTATCTTTTTGTGAGCTAGTTTCATAACATGTATGAGACCCCTTTGTTAGTGAGACAATAGGCCCACCTCCTTACAAAGATTTGACTGCTAAGTTTATGAAGGCATACATATTGGTATACATACTTGACCCCCTCTTGTGTTGAAGTTATGACCTCTTAGGAAGAAAAACATACTCAACCATTAAGCTCGCTTAAACTATATAGTCATATTTACTTATTGGTATTTACTAATACTTATTAGTATTTAAAATATAATCATATAGGTCAAGGAGGTACGAAAAATAGGTGAGTTCTTGGAATTTTTCAGTACTTATATTTCTAATCCCTTGTGTTATGAGCTCGCCAACTATCCCCTAATTTAAAGTTGACCTCAAACAATGTACACACAACATCTTTTGATGCAATCAAGTTAAATTGGCAAATCCATGTATTTCCTTACTTTCTTTCATAAGAATAAGTCATCAAAAAATGCGGTGCTGCGGTAGGCTATCACTTCAATCTAACACATGGAAGGTCAATTTCAAATGTGGGTGACGTGAAGGCTATTTTTTCATGGTTTGTGTGGTACCAGATGGTCTTATTAGTCCCTGCCGTCCAGGCATGAACTATAGTAATAGGAAATGAGCAATTTAGCATTATTAGTGATGCTTTTACTCCTCGCTTATCTACTATAAACGAAGTTTTGTAGACACATTGATCAATCATGTTATTTTACCTCTTCCCAAGGATCGAAGCTAATCTGAAGCTAAAACATATGTTATAATTTTGTGTTTGCTTGATATTTTGAAATTGGTAAAAATACTACCTAATCTAATGCTGGCATTAGTCGACGCCACTAAATGTTAGCTCCGTTATTTTGGATTTCCATGTACTGCATGGTATAATAGAGGAACCATCAGCCCTACTTGTACACCATGGTACGCCTACCACCACTAATTATCACCACTTGTATGCCTGCCACAACTTCTAGGTGCCATCTCTTATGTTTGAATGTAATTAGGTGTAATCTTATTCCAAATCTTATTGCAGGACTGGCAGCACTGGAAACTTGCCATACAAGGGGAATGATTCATGAAGAAAGTAAAATGAATCATGAAGAAACAAAATATAGAAGTTACTTCCTACTTCTACCCATCACCAGCACTTTGTCATTGACCCTGTTGAAGTGTTGAATGCAACCCTGCTTAACTATTGAATTCTTTTACAGTATTGTTGTATTCTCCACCATGCAGCCCTAGAATATTTTAGGGTTCATATAATTGTGTCATTGACTAGTACAGGGTTGGATATGAAGGATAAGGAAGGAGAAGGAAGGAATAAGCATTTACTTGAGAGCCTTTCAGCTTCTGCCTTCAACCTAGAACCACTTTTACGAATAAGAACCCGCATTTTCTTCGCATTTGGCCAATCAAAAATTGGTGATCTTTGCTCGAAAATTCTTGTCCAGAAAAATATTACGGCTATTAAGTTCCTCATGAACATAGGTGGGAGTTGATGCAGATACTCCATCCCCTTTGCTATTTCTAGAGTGATCTGCAACCTCTAGTTCCATGATAGGTTCGAACCCCCTGCATGTGACCATGCACTGTGGATATAGTCGCTAAGGGACCCATTTTTGGCGTACTCAAAGACAAGGTACGAGTCCTGGTTTGGCGATTCTTCAATGCAGATGCCGAGCAGAGTGACGAGACGTGTGTGGTGGAATCTGTGAAGGGCATTGATCTCCTTTGATACCTACTCTCTCATCTATTTGATTGTAACTCTGTTTCCACACAGAACTATGTGGAAGATGGAATTCTTGATTTTGTACACCCTGCTTAAATTGTCAGTGGCCTCCTGAAGTTCTTTGAAGGAAAATATTATCAATTTGTCCAATGCTAGTAATTCTAACATGTTCTAAAGAAGGCTTGATTTGACCTCGAAACCCTTTGCATTGCCTGTGTCTGGCTTTATTGTCTCTGGTGCTGAGTTATAAACGAAGGCAGGCGCCTTTGCTATAGCAGGAGGAAGGGGCAGAGAGAATGGGGTAGAAGGGGGAATCACAACACTGTGGTCGAGGGGAATTAGAAGAGTTGTGTAGTAATGGCTGCGGGGACATTGGGCTGATAGTTTATATTGTCAATGAAAAATATCAAGGAAATGGTGGTGGCATTGGCAATGGCAATGGTAATACAGCAACATCAACCAATTTGGGCTCAAATATCGACAAAGTGTGTGCAGGAGAAGAAATTAGAAGTGAGGCATTCATTCGAGATAAGATAGGCAACACTTGATCTCCATACCTCCAACACTTGGGAAGCATGCTCTTGCCATGGCAACGTCTCTTTTTTAATTTAATTTAATTCAATTTATTATTTTTATTTTTTAACATTCTCATATCTAATGGCTTGGTTAAATATTCATGGGGCTTGCTTATGGCTTCTTCTTTGGGCATGGCCTTACTTTTGGTGGTCTTCAGCTCAGTGGGGTATGGACTTCAAACGACCATGATTG
The DNA here is from genome assembly GCA_000404065.3 of Pinus taeda. Lineage (NCBI taxonomy): Eukaryota > Viridiplantae > Streptophyta > Pinopsida > Pinales > Pinaceae > Pinus > Pinus taeda. Next base: position 17,655 of record APFE031422592.1, read on the forward strand.
AAAATTGGTGTGCTACTAAATTCTACTTTCTGTTAGAAATGTAACGGAAATGATATGGCTTAACTAGAGGGAATGAACCATTTCAGGTTTCACAATGTGTAGCATCTAATAATGCACAAATTCACATATCTGCACCGTCAAGGTTTGTGCAAACAAATGTTCCAATGTAGGTGGCATTGGAAACTTTGGAGGACATGTATTTGGCTTGCCGTAGGGGAGAAATTTCAGAGTGTCTCAGGCTGCAAGCTCACAAGATATCCAAGGCACCATAGATTTGATGTAGAGGTCTTTAGAAACACAAAATGATTCTCATGATCAACATGGTATGGTGCACTAGGGAAGTAGATAGTTTACTGACGCGCAGTTGTTGAGGTCTTTCGAATCATCTATTTACGACACTCATCAACTATTGTATCTCTCATCTGTTTGGTCATACGGTAGTATTTTCTTTGCCGTCAGACTTGAAGCTAACTGTTAAAACTTCATTATGACAATTATCTATATTCTCTAGTTGTAAACAATTACTTTCAAGTTGCAGTTACTCTTGCTTACTTTGCTTGTTACCATGTGTGGTCTTGGTTTTTGTCTTTATCTAGAGTACAATATCATATTCAAATGGGTTTTGCTAATTTAGGTCAATATGGGTAACATCATCTATGCACATGGCATAAATTTGATGATTACATTGATAGGCTGAAATCGGGGAATGGGTTTATAAGTGTCCCTCTATTTCTGTTGAATTTTTGAGTACTATTTTGTTTATGGATTTGATTCGACTTCATCATTTCATGGAGAGAAAATGATACCAGGTAATTGACAGTAATTTGGAGTTGTGTAGGATGTTTTCCATTTTGTACGCAATTTCCAACCCAGCAATCTCAAAATCTCCTATTATTACAATATTTGTGTGCCTATTGCAGTAGTTATTGGTTATCATTTTGGAGATTTGTCCCAACACGCCATGATCTCTCTTCTCAATATATGTGACGGTTTAAAATTGAGGAATATGGACTTGTGTGTATGGCATCTCATTAAATGATCAATGGCTGATCTCCCTTTAATCTTTATGTACATTCAACAATATCATATTTTGACTTGTTTTAAGTATATTTGATATTATAACTTGTTAATTTTCTTCTTAATATTTATGTATATTCAACAGTATCATAGTTTGTTTTGACTTGTTATATGTATATTTCATATTATAACTTGTTAATTTTCTTCTTAGATGTCCACTATGGCAAACACTATCCACCATGCAGACTCAATTGCCTGGCATTTGCAGGGCAAGTTGAAATCATTCATGGTTCATGGTGGTTCCCGCTTATTTGGTGATAATTTGAGTCAGTTCCATTTAATTTTGTAGCAATTTTATCATCCATTGTCGGAATTTGGTGATATAAGAGTCGAAGTTTCTATTGATCCAAAACTTTAATTGACATTTCGATATAGGTTGAGGCAAAAGTTTAGCATAACTCAAAGTTTGGGTCAGTTGTGTCTAATTTTGTAGCAATCTTATCTTCCTTTGTTAGAATCTAGTGATATAAGAAATCGATGTTCCTATTGATCCAAAAATTGCATTCTTATTAAATTTGTGACTATAAAAAGTTGGTATTGTCTATAATATTAACTTGTATTCGAACCTCAGTATAGCATTTAGTTAAATGATCAATTACTCATGTTTCTTCATGTATTAAGAAACCTAATTTCTTTCAATATATTCAATATATTTTAGCCTCTTGCAAATTTAGTTACTAAGAGGATGAAGTATCTCATTACAGTCCATTACAATGGATTTCCTAGGAAGATGCTAAGTTTCTTTTATGGGGAAACCAGAGTTTAGAAGTATAACTGTCATCTTCATATTCAAGGGCTCTACATGGTGAAGTAATCTTTATATTCATGGGCTTACTTTGATGAACTATTTGCATGGTGATTCCCTATTTGAATATTTCAATTAGATTCTTAATAAATACCTACTCCAAGATAGATTGTGTTGAACCATCTTTGAGAAGGTTTCAACGATATCACTAGTCTATGCCATTCATGGTTTTAGCCCTGCTCAGTGATGATTATGGCCCAGTGATGATTAATAATTGATGTATTCTATATATTTTTATTTCTGGTTATTTAGCACCTAATTACTGGATCTTGAGAGGGACACACACTCTGAGCACATAGATGTTTAATAAATTTGGGATAAAACCAATGGTTATTTAGCACCTAATTACTGCATGTTGAGAGGGACCCACACTCTTAGCACATAGATGTTTAATCATCTCAGCCTCCTCAAGTGATAGATATGTTTGAGAGATTGAGTGCCACCACCAAGACATCCATGTTTTTGAATGGGTTAACTAGAGGGAATGAACCATTTCAGGTTTCACAATTTGTAGCATCTAATAATGCATAAATTCACATATCTACACCGTCAAGGTCTGTGCAAACAAATGTTCCTGACCCTCTGTACCATGAGATGCTAAAGATACCAAAGGAACAGGAGCAAATTAGAAAGCCTCATGAAGAAGAGGTACTTCCAGAATATTTCCATATAACTTCTCTATTCTAAATTTGTGAATTTGTTGTGCAAGATTTGGTGAGTTTGCTTTTTGCTATTGCTAGATTTGTTTAGCCAATATTTATTATTTTACCTAGATCCTGATGTTAGCTTATTGGAAGCTGCCTAAATATGTATATGAACTTGGAGCATCATTTTAAGTTCACTACTTACATTTCTTTCCATTTATGATAGAATACATGAATCAGAGTTCAGTTTGAGAAGGAATTGGAAGAGCTGAAGAGATTTTATCTTTTTTTGGTGACTTGTATTATATGCATTCTTAGTTAGCATTTGATTTCAATTTTATGTTGATTGCAAATTTGCAAACCATATCCCAAAACTTCATCTCACATGATTCACTCCTCGGGAGGAGAGCTTGGTGAAATCATAATCATATATCTACCATTCCAAGCATAGTTTTCAAAACTAGTATGTCTGAACTGGAAACCAGTCAAATTGGCCACTTCATTAGCCCTAGCCATCAAACCAGTTAGAAACCTAGTTTTTCGAATGGCTAGTGGATGAAAAAGATGTAGGTAGTAAAGAAGCCCTCGAACTACACAAACGTCTAGATCTTCCTTTGGACTCTTCTTGCACTAAAAGTACCTTATCCTCAAGAAGCTAGCAAACAAAGAGAGCTTCGTAGAAGTGGATGCCATTTTGACAAGGATATTTACATTCCAAAAATTGCCAACAATGTCCAACCAATAATACTAAAAAAATTGTCATTCTCAATATAAATCTTGTTGGTCCATTTCTTCTTCTCTTTGATCATAAGATAAACAAGAGAAGACTGGTGATCACAATCAGTTAGTGCTCTATCAGGCAACATATCAGTTAAAATCCTAGCGAGGGACTCATATAGAGGACTCTCAGGCCCCATCATAGCCCACCTCTCCATGAAATCCATGGACCATTCACAGTTTCTCATAAGAAAATCCCCCGCATTGATTCCCAACCAACTTCTTTTCTTATAAACATTTTCCTCCCATCCATGGACTATGAAATTGAAGTCCTTGTACTTATCTAATGGGTGCTCAAATTCCATATCTGTGATCATAGCATCTGAGTCCATCCACCATATCCACTCAACTCCAGGGTGAGCCTCCATGGTTTCCCTAATCAAAGGAATTTTGGCCCAAAAAGTGTACATTTTCTAATTAAGGAGGATTGTGTTGTAAAACATGTCTAAGCTACGGATCCTACAGTAATGTTGCTTGTTTTTTAAGCACCTCAGAAGTAGATGATGATGGGCCTTCAACCATTTTTGTCTCTTTAGGTAAAGTCAGAATCAACATAGAAATTATTAGAACCTTTTTCCCACTCATCCATTGACCGATACAAGGATTACTCTTCTTTGTCATTCATTTCATGTTCATTGCTCTGATTCTGTTGAATAATAGAACTCACATTTTGATTTTCTTGAGTACCAATAGTCACATTGGTATCGTCAAACCTCTGGATCCTGAAATTCCATTGTGTTGAAGATTGTTGTGCTTCAATTGTGAAAGCTCTATAAGCAATTCCACAAGAGAAAATTCTCCATAAACTCTAACAAAGTACCAGAGAAACAATGACCAGTGCCCAAAACACGAAAAAATCACAAAGTTTTCTCCTCTGCACCATATTGGCAGACATAATTTCAAACTGTGAAGCTTTCCCCACGAACCCTCTATCTCTGTAATAGGGTTTTGCTTCACATTTTCCATAGCTCATTCACTCATCTGTTCTACTCTGTAATATAAACAAATACAACCATGGGATGAATTGAAAACCTCATTATTCTCTCCCTTGTGTAAGTTCTCATATCAATGCCAAAGTAATCATGATGGGGACTTGTGGCCAAACTATGCAAGAATTAAAATGACAGTTAAGAGAAGAATCTTTCAGTGACTTGAAACTCAACTCTCTATATGGTAGTCAATACCTTCTACTATTCACCTATAACATCCATTCACTATGTGGCCAAATGTAAGCCATCTGTAAATGTGGATGTGCTTTTTTTTGAGGTATGCTATTATATTTATTAAGGAATCATGACAAAACAAAAGTTTGGGTTGTGAAATCATTTTCACAGCAAGTTATGTAATGTTTCTCGCACTTTTTTATTCATTTCATATGTTCTACTCTGTAATATAAGAAAATACAACCATGGGATGAATAGAAAGCCTCATTATTCTCTCCCTTGTGTGAGTTCTCATATCAATGCCAAAGTAATCATGATGGGGACTTGTGGCCAAATTATGCAAGAATTAAAATGATAGTTAAGAGAAGAATATTTCACTTACTTGAAACTCAACTCTCTATATGGTAGTCGATAGCATCTGTTGTTCACCTATAACATCCATTCACTATGTGGCCAAATGCGGTCCGTCTGTAAAAGTGGCTGTGCTTTTTTTTGAGGTATGCTATTATATTTATTAAGGAATCATGACAAAACAAAAGTTTAGGTTGTGAAATCATTTTCACAGCATGTTATGTAATGTTTCTGGCACATTTTTATTCATTTGCAAAGCGCGCTATTCGAATTAGTGCATTATTTGATATAAAGCAGTATTGTGTTTGAAATTCGTTTTATTTTAATTAGCTTCATGAGAGATTTCCAGGCCACTCACACCTACTTCTTTGCAGGTCATGACAACATTTATGCCATCCCCACCTACAGAATAACATATCTTATTAGCTTCTTGTTAAAATATTATGCTTGTTCTGCTTAGTTTTAGCTTATTTCTATTTTAGTTATTGACTTCCTCTTTGAGTTTCCAAGAGACTCATATTGGTAGACAAGTGAATGGACTATGAAAACATTCTTGTGCTAACATTCCAAAGCTAGTAAAAGAGCTCATCAAGTCAGTTCACTTTTGGTTCATGAATCACGAAGGTCTGCCATCCCAGGGGCCATGAGAAAAATGCTTCTTCCGAAATATCGAGGTCTATGTGGGAACGATGCTTCAGCAACCATTTCTCTTACTAGCTCGGTCGTGCCAACACAGAAAAGCATTCTACCCCACTCAATACAGGGACTTACTACCTCGCAGCTTCCCTTGTTTTATTTTTATTTTGTTTTAGTCGAATATAATGCATATATTTCCTTTAAAAAATATTTCATTCAATAGATTCAACATTTTTTATAAGCTGGTTTCAATGGTAATACAATACATATGTTTGTACTCATATATTTCCTTTAAAAAATATTTCATTAAATAGATTCAACATTTTTTAGACACTGGTTTCAATGGTAATACCATACATATATTTGCACTCATATATTTCCTTTAAAAAATATTTCATTCAATAGATTCAACATTTTTTATAAGTTGGTTTCAATGGTAATATAATGCATATATTTGAGTTACATGATAATAAGAGTTATATTTTTGCCACAGAGAATAAGTAAAATTAAATTTAATATTACGCGTTATTTTATCTACAATATTGTGACTAGCGCAACAACTACATTTAATAAATGTAATTAATATAAAAAATAAATATCTATATTAATAAAATATATTATTATAATACTAATTATTATGTTAATAAAATATTAATATTAATATTTTATAATTATAATAATAACTATTATATTATTAATAATATTATTGATATTATTAACAATGTAATAAATCTAAGGGATTATTGAATATTATAAAACCAACAATTATTAATATTATAAATTCAAAGATTTAATCAACCCAAGGAATAATATTAAAAACTTTTAGGGATTAATAAACCCAAGGGGTTAATAAAATCAAGGGATTAATATTATCATATTAATTGCTTTGATTAATAAACCCACATATTATTAATATTATAAACCCAAGGGATTATTAATATTATAGCCTAAAGGGATTAATATTAGAAATCTAAGGGATTATTAAAGAAAATAGATTATTAATATTATAAACCTAAGCGATTATAATCCTAAGGAATTAATATAAACCGTAGGAATATAAGCACTAAGGCTAATATTATAAATTGAAGGAATTGTAAACCTAGGGCATTAATATCAAACCCTAGGATTAATATTAAACCGTAAGATTAATATTTAAAAGGCAAGGAATAAATAAACCCAATGGATCAATAAACCCAAGGTATTATAAACCAAGGGGATTAATGTTAAACCCTAGGATTAATATTAAACCCTAACATTAATATTATAAACCCTAAGATTAATATATTAGACATAAGATCAATATTTTAAAACCTATGATATATATATATATATATATATATATATATATTATATATATATATATATATAATTTTATATATTATATTTATATATTATATATATCGGATTAATTTTATAAACCCAAGGGACTATTAATATTATAAACAAAAGGGATTAATAAATTATAAAACCAAGGGATTAATATTATAAACCCAAGGGATTAATATTAAAAATCAGATAAAAATCTTTGTTAAATTAACCCTTCGAGATTATGTATAATATTAGGCAGATTAGATAATTAGTTTTTATGTCTATTAAATAAGTTACTGAGACCAACTGTCTCATACCGGGATTTTGTTAATATATATATGTAATTTTTCATTCTCACAATACAATCATCTTGGAGTTTATGAGGCACATCTATGTACAGTGGTATCAGAGCGATTGATGAATTCTTAAATCCCACACTTAATGAAAGTTCCAGAGGTGACAAGTTGGCCATGGTAAGGAGAAAATCTAGGAGAAGTCTTTTGCTACGAGTCTGTGAACCCGTTGTTTTTTGTGCCACCTCATCCATACCAATTCATTTATTCGTTGACCCCACGCACGTCTGACCCACTCAAACTCCTTGCCTCTCTAAGGGCCACTTAAATCTGCTATGTAATTCTTCATTGAGAGGGGCCACGAGACAGTTTCTACTTGGGGGCACTCCTAGGTATAAGCTCTGCATTGTTTTTGCTATCGAGATTTAGTATGAAGGTTATTTTTTTTATGTGGTGAGATGCGAACATAACATGATCGCCTTCTAATCACCCATCGATGATTTGCACATGTGGTAGCCCACTTATTTGATATATTGGGTGCAACATTGACTGCAAATCTAAACGTTTACTAGTTTCTTGATGACTTAGTGAAGTTAGTTGTTGATGAAGTCCACACTCTCGTCGACACCTAGACTATTGTTGACATGTATTATTAATACTCTATTTAGTTCTTTTATGTTTTTTAGTCTTGTATGTGGAGGAATTACAGTCTCTGCATTTCCCTTTACTCGAAGACTCAATGTTGTTTTTTAAGTCATTTATTTCAAAATATTTGGTGATTGCTACAAATATGAATTCTTTGATTTCTTTAGTGGGTGTTATGCTAAGTGGAAAAGAAAACTATCATGAGTATTTTCGAAATATTATAAATACACTCATTTTTAATGATTTATGGAAGGCATCTATGAGGGAAAAAGGACAAATATGGAAAAGAGATTAAACCTCAGCCCCATGATGATGAGAAATAACTTGTAATTTGGGAGACTAAGGAAAAAAAGGCTTATACATTGATATCAAATTCAGTAACTAAAGAGCCAAGAAGATATACACATTCGAGTAACACAACACATGAATCATTAAATAATTTAAAATAACTTTATGATTCTCATTTAGAACTAGAAATTATATAGTTATTGCTTAAAATGTTTAATTTGGAGATGAATAATATCGATCTCATGAAATCGGCCTCCGAAATAAAATAATTTTTTCATGATATTGAATATGTTGGTATAAAATTAGATTTGAAACTTACCTCATTCATTAAATCCCCTCATCTCATCTATTCACACTACTTTGAATCTCTCTAATCTAGTGGACAATTGAAAGAAATTGATTTTGATAAACTAGTAAGAAAAAATGCTGAAAGAAAAACGGTCTTTGGGAAGAAAGAGTCACTTCCCAATGTCAATGTTGAAATTTTTTTCCTTGCACAAAAGGAACAAAAGTCCCAAGGAAACTTTGTCAAAAGTGTTAAGAGTAATAGAGGATAGGATAAGAGAAATTTTAGAGGTAGTGGGTAGTAATAATCAAGGTGATAGGAAACAAGGAGGTAAACAACAAAACATTTCTCAATGTGATAAAAAAAAATGTAAAATGTTATAGATGTGGAAAAATTGGTCATGCTATTATTAATTGTAGAATTGCTTGGGAAAATAATAATTAAAAGAGATAACAACTTATTGAAAATAAGGAACAAACACCTCCAAATAAAGAAAAACCATCTCATTCAGCTCACTACGTTGTTGCTGATTGTAATTTCAACATAAATGATGTTTTTAGTACTATATTTTCTTCGTGGAAAGATATTTAGATTTTTGATACAGGGGACACACGTGATATGAAATATAGGAGAGATTTGTTTGAAACATTCATTGATTAAACTGATGGAGTATTATATTTTGCTAGCAAAACACAAGATAATCCTTCAGGAATCAAATATATTTATTTGAAGATACCTAGAATTTCAGATTATATTCTAAATCATGTTCTTTGTACGGTCTTTATATTCATTAATTTCAAAGAAATTTAATGTCTCTCATTCATATATAACAACAAAAGAATTCAACACATATATTTGACAGCATCATTAAGATACAAAAATCATCTGATAATGAGATTGTTATGAGTAGTGTTGAAGAAGACAAGATTCTAAAAATGAAAGGCACATCATCTACTATATTAGATTCTACTGATAATTCCACTCATTTGACTCAATAAAGTGATACTCTACCTTCCAGTTTATTATGGCATGCTCATTTTAGTCATATCAGCTATGATATTATTTGAATTATGAGACAATAAGGTATTAAAGGTCTTCCTATAATTCCAAGAGAGCCTACACCCTGTGATGCTTGTATTTTAGGGAAGCATTGTAAACAAATTTTTAATAGCTCTACTTCTAGAGCTTCAAGAAAATTAGGTCTCATACTTTCAAATTTATGTGGACCTGTTAGCCCTGAGGTGTAGTGCTAAAATTTTGGAGGTCAATGGAAAAATTAGGTCTACTTTGTTGTTCATGAAAAGAGTCCCACATAGGCCGCTATTCCTCTTCTTCCCTTACCCCGCTCACACTTTACCCTTTCTCCTTTCTAACTTAGCATTCATATCGTGACAAACCCTCTTTAACCTTAGCCCTAAGCGCTAAGCCAAAATAGCCATAAAACCTTACCCATACATCTTACACACTTATCACATTCCCTAAAGAAATCTTGTACCTTCACCATCTGCTTCTGTCGTTGATCATTTTCCACCAATCCAATGGTCCACATCCCATTCGATACACCAACATGCCCAATCATTTCCCACCGATACACCCATCAGATCTATTGGTCAGCGTCCATATCGCACAGACAATAAGCGCAAAAGGTAGCCGCACGATGAGGGTGGTTTTACTTTCTCTTGCCACTACATGTCATCCAGTGAATGGCATCAAGCAAGTTCTAACACTTACCATTTACCACCTGAATCCTGCACGATAAAAATCATTACTAGTTAAATCAAACCACTTTGTGCATTATTTCCCACACATCTCTACCACTCGATAACCATCTGATTTGTTGCCTAAAGATCTAATGGCCCAGACATGTTTCACTGCCACCTCAACCGCTAACCTCCAAAAGACAATCTCCACCGCACACCTCCCTTGATCTGGCGGCCGCCATTCATAGTCATTCCCAACCATCCATCTGCCCATGCACTCCATACTCCACTCTCTGTCTATTTCCCGAAGAAGAAGATGAGCGGTTCTATCCACCTGGTGACAGCCTGACCATGAAGTTGAATTAAAAGAAGAGCATGGCTGAAGGATAAAATGACACAGCGCAACTCAACAACCAAATTAAATAGTCATGGAACTCCACTTCGAAGATCGACCCGACCACCTAAAGGACAACACAGTACCAGAACTGATAAGGCTTTCGTACTGGAGAAAGCAACTACGTTCAAAGACGCTATCAGACAGTTAATGGTTGTTGGTGGTGAATTAAGACCCTCCATCCCTAAATGGCTAAGAGCCATTGTAATGATAGATTATAAATAGCCAGAAGATAGATGTAATCAGGGCTCGCAATTGTGTTTCGCTTCAAATTTTGGAGACTATAGATACTCTGTAACTTGCAGTGTCTCATCTTCACTTTTTGCAATGTAAGCTTCTTTTACTATTACATGCTTGATGTCCATTTGCTTTCTGCTCTAAACCTGTACCTGGAGTATTTTATTCATGACATATTCTATGCCTAATGTTAGATAACTGTCATCTTATCTCTATCTTAGTAAATTGAATGTATCAGTGAGTAGGTCACTCAGGTTTCCTCTATATCAAATGCAAGATAATTTTTATCTTATCTCTACATTGATAGATTAGATTTGCAAGTTTCCTTACTAGTTTTAGCTGGCCATCATACATTCTATATGCATCTGCTAGTGTGGTTAGTATTCCTCATCTATTCACCTAATTCCAAAACTGTTGAGCATTGGTGGTCTAAAGCCTTGTAGTTTGAGGGTGTTCATGCCTGTCTAGAGTGAAAATAGACTAGAAGTGGTTATCTGGCTTGAACCAAACCATCACCCATCCCAATAAGTTCCTAGAACTATACTGAAGATTATATGTTACCAGGCACCTCCGAGCTACAACCCAGCAGAGTTTCCTGGAGCTCTAACATAATTGGCGCCATTGGTAGGGAGAGGAGATTGAAGCTCAACTTCCCAGGGAGAATGACATAGATCTAGATTTGATGATAAACAATTTCTGGACACATTTTTGGTTGGAATCATCTATCAGGTGACTCTACTGGAGGCTGAAACTCTTGGTGACTCCAAATCATAGTTCTAGCTTAGTTTGTGAGGCACAATCGTAGTAATCCTCAGAAATCACTAGCTGACCTAGTACCTGACCCTGAGAAGATTATCAAGGAAAGACATCACAGAAAGGAGCATTAGGATCAAGTAAACCTAAACAATCTTATGCATCTTTGCAAGAAAGGCTTGTAACAGAGTGCATACATGTTGAGAATATAGCCTCTAGCACTAGCAATGAAGAAAATTTTTTAGAGATTCATAAAGCTCCTTATTCTTTAGGTCCTCCTTTGGATTTTGGCCTAAAGGAAACCTCTCCTCTAGTACATCATAATCCTTTAGTCCTGTTAGTCACTCCGCGGCTCTCTATCATTTGGACTGCAAGCACTTTTTAATCCACCATAGCCATGGCAGGCCACAAGTACCCACAAAAATGGAAAGAATCATAGCTGCTAGGTATGGACCTCTAGTACTACCCACTCCTTTCAGTGAAATGCATGCTGGAGAATATAAAAAATACATGCCTAAGTTCACTGGGATTGAATGGATTACATCTAAAGAACATCTTGAGTCGTTCTATAGCTATGTTGATAACCTAGATATCAGTGAGGATGATGTTTGAATAAGAGTATTTGTCCAAAGCCTAGATGGAGAGGCTAGAAAGTGGTTCAGAGAATTAACCCCTAGGTCTATAGTAGACATTCAGGCCTTAGATTAGATGATGTGTTCCTAAAGCATTTGGGGGATAAGAAAGATCTGCTTTATTATCATACTGTGTTTGGCAACCTAAATAGGGAAAATGGAGAGTCACTGTCTGATTCCAATAAAAGGTTCAACCGCATGTACAACAAGATACTAGCTGAAGTGAAACCTACTCCCACCTCTACCAAGCTCAACTATGCCAAAGCCTGCGATTCTGACTTCTACCTGCTATTGAGAGAAACAAGATGTGCTTCTCTAGCTGAGATGTATGATGCAGCCTTGGAGGTGGAATCTAATATCACAGCTCCAGAGAAACTCAAAGGACATGCTAACCGAAGGAGATAGAGGGGTGAATCTTCTTCATCTTCAGACCCCAATATAGACAAAATAACCAAGATGATAGAGTCACTAGCCTCTGAAATATCCAAGCTGAAGGTTGAGCAACATTTAGGGAGAGGAAGGGTTCCTAATACTTTTGCTCCTACAAATCCAAATCCATATAGGAGATCAAATGAACAATTATAAATCATGCAAATGGGAAAAGATGCTAGTGAAGAATAGAAGGTGAAGACTCCTTTCTAGAACGTAGTCATGGAGGAGGAGCAGTTTGATGAATAGGATGAGATCCACTACATGGAAGACAAAGGCAGTGCTTCCTTTTTGACATTAGTTGCCTATGAAGAGTCATTACTGAAGGACTAGACAAGCCAAGAGTAGGACAGAGAAGTTGTTCTGCAAACTGAGGATCGACAGAGATATAACCTAAGGTCAAAGATGAGTAATGTCAAAGAAAGCCCAATCCAAAGAGCTGTTGTCCCCACAGAGTAGCAGATTAGCAAGCAGAAGCGAACAACAATTGATCCCATTAGCCTTAAAGCACCAGCTCAAGAGGTAAGAGATCCTGACAAGTCCTCTTCCCCTTTCAGTTTTGAATCAGAAGTCCAGAAGTTGTAAATATCTATATCCCTGATAGAACTGGTAAAGAATGAGGCATTTAAGAAACCCATCCTTGATGTCCTTGAGCTCAAAGCCACATAAGCATCAAATGACTGCGTCAATTTGTAATATGACAAACTTGCAGTTGTGCTTAGCCAGATGACTGAACCTGCTAATGACAATTCCCCATCATTTTATGTCTCCTTGACTATTCATGACAAAACCCTTCACAACTGTCTATTGGACACAGGTGCCAGCCATAATCTAATGCCAAAGGCTGTCATGGATTAGTTAGGCCTTAACATCACTAAACGCTATCATGACTTGTTCTCTTTTGACTCAAGAAAGGTGAAATGTATGGGGTTAATAAAAGATTTGGACATCACCTTGTCTTAGCTAGCCATGAAGAGCATGATGATGGATATTGTGGTAGCAGATGTCCCTCCTAAGGTTGGCATGCCTCTTTCCAGAGGGTGGATTAAAATATTAGGTGGGACATTGCAGAATGATTTGTCTTGTGCTACCATCCTAGTTTTTGGAGGTGAAAGCACGAGATTATATAGAGAAGCTCATGTGGCCTATATCATTAGTGATGAGAAGCATCCCACTAATCATCCCATCTACGCTATTGATACTGACTTTGGAGCATGTATTCTCCAATTAGAAGAATCTCAGTTGGCCTCCATGCAGCTTAGGAAACCAGTTTCTAGGGTCACAGAGGAAGAAGGTCCACAAATCTGTGACATGTTCTTTGATGGAGCTTACTCTATGGAAGCTGCAGGAGCAGGAGTAGTTCTAATATCTCCTACATAAGAGTGCATACATTTATCTTTGAAGCTACCTTTTCAAGTCACAAATAATATAGAAGAATATGAGGCTTTGATATTGGGCTTAAATGCTACTAAAGAAATGGAATCAGAGACATAAAGGTGTTTGGAGATGCCGATCTCATCATTCAACAAGTGAACAAATGTTCCAAGCAAAAAACCCAATGCTGAAAGTACAGAGATGAGGTATGGAGGCTCAAACATTCTTTTAGCAGCTTTTTTATCTCAGATATTCCCAAAGTAAAAAATGAGCTTGCTGATTGCCTTGTTGTGTCTGCTAGCATGTTCATTCCTCATATGCCCCCTAAATTGGCTTATAGAGTTCAGGTAAAATATAGACCATCTCTGCCTGATAATGTCAAATTCTAGAAAGTTTTTGAAGATGATGATGAAGTGTATAGGTTTTTGTAAGTCATTGAGGGATTCTCTGAAATGCAAATTGATCAAGAAAATGAAGCCATGGAAGAATGTCACCAGTCTCAGCTAAGAAACAAAGTTGGCCAAGACAGCATTGTACAATTGCCTAGTAACCATATACCTAAGGGGTTGGTGCCTTTAGAGAATATGTTTGAACATAATGATGTACCCTATAATACTACCCAAAAATAAAATGGGCCTACAATCCATAGACACAATATAGGGAGTCTAGATCATCCAAAGCATATAAATATGTTAGCTCACTTGTCTACTGCCCAAAGTTCTGAATACTGCACCTTAATGAAGAAATTTACCAATGCCTTTACCTGGGAATACAGTGACCTTAAGACTTATAACAAAAGCATCATTTAAGATAAGATCCCACTAGAGAAATACACCATCCCATTCAAGCAGAAGCTGAGACCCATAAACCCTCTGTTGTTTCCTTTGATTGAAAAAGAAATTAAGAAATTGTTGGATGCCAAGATCACAGTTCCCCTGAGGTATTTAAAGTGGGTAGCCAAACTGGTAGTTGTGAGGAAGAAAAGTGGGGTAATCAGGCTGTGTGTTGACTTTAGGAACCTAAAAAAATGCTCTAAGAAAGACAACTATCCCCTGCGTAAGATGGAACATTTGCTACAAAGGGTTTCATGGGCTAGAGTCATGTCTTTCTTGGATGGGTTTTCAGGGTATAACCAAGTTGCTATACATCAAGAGGACCAACAAAAGATGACCTTCACCACCTTGTGGGGAACTTTTATGTACTCCAAGATGCCCTTTGGACTAATGAATGTTGGGGCCACCTTTCAGAGGGCCATGGATATAGCTTTTGTAAGAGAGATCTACCTTGATGATATAACAATTTACTCCAGTAGTCATTAGGATCATTTGCAGCATTTGATGGAAGTGTTTCTGAAGTGCAAAAGGTGTGGGATTTTAGTAAATCCTAAGAAGTCACAATTTTCTCTAGAAGGAGGGAAACTATTAGGACATATAGTTTCTGCTGCAGCTGTCAGGATTGATCCAGAAAGAGTTAAAGCAATACATATATTTTCTGTCCCAAGGTCGAAAAAGGACATTCAATATTTTCTAGGCAAGATCAACTTTGTGAGGAGGTTTATTCCTAATTTTGTAGAACTAGTGAAAGATATCACCTCCATGCTAAAAAGGGATTAGAAATTAAATGGACCGATGTAGCAAGAAAATGTTTGAGGCCATCAAAAGAGCTATTATGGAAGCTCCCACTCTGATCAACCTAGACTATAATAGGGACTTCCATATTTTCTCTTTTGCTTCCTATGACACCCTTGCAGCAGTCTTGTTGCAGCAAAGTGACGAAGGTACAGAGCACCCAATGGCCTTTTTCAGCAAAACTTTGAGGGATGTTGAATTAAGATATGAAATAATTGAAAAGCAAGCTTATGCTCTTATTAAGTCTTTAAAGGCATTATGAATCTACATTCTGCACTCCAAGGTGATTGCCTATTTACCCTTTACCTTAGTAAAGGATGTCCTAGCATAGCCATATGTTGATGGAAGAAGGGCTAAATGGATTGAAAAGCTCATTGAGTTCAACATAGAATTGAAGCCCACTAAGCTTGTCAAAGGCGAAGGCCTGGCTAAGCTTATGGCTGAAGAAAATTGTAGCCTGTTGGACATAAATTGCATAGGTGCATATTTAGAAGTCAAAAAAGCAGAGGAGGAAATAGAAGAATGAAGGCAGGGCTAGTCATTGGATGATAATTTGGCTTCTTGCGAATGGTATTCCAGTATAGCTCAGTTCTTGTCGAAGATAGAGGTTCCCCTAGGCCTTAGTTCAAGTGAAGCCAAGACCATTAAGATTAAAACAACTAGGTTTTGCATCAATAAGAACCTGCTTTATTGGAAGGACCCATCTGGAATCCTCTTAAGATGTCTAGACAAAGAGAAATCTATGGAAGTCATGCACCAAATCCATTCTAGCATCTGTGGAGGACATCATTATTGGAAGACTACAACTCACAAGATCCTGAGAGCTGGGTATTATTGACCCACTCTATTTTATGATGTATTTTCGTTTGTGAATTCTTGTGACAAATGGCAAAGGTTTGCAGGAAGACAACAACTGAAATATTTTCCCCTGAAGCCAATACACACTAGTGGCCCTTTCCAGCAATGGGGTTTGAATTTCATAGGGGAGATTAATCCACATTCTAGTGGCTAGCACAGATGGATTTTAGTAGCCACTGATTATTTCACCAAATGGATTGAGGCCATCCCCACTAAGAAAGATGATCACCAGGTTGTCATCAAATTCTTGACAGAAAACATTTTCACCAAGTTTGGCTACCCAAACAAATTGGTTACAGACAATGCAACAACTTTCAAGGAAAAAGAGTTGGTGGACATGTGTGATTCAATGGGCATTAAAATAGTGCATTCCACCTCATATTATCCTCAAGGTAACGATCTAGCAAAATCATCCAATAAAAGCTTGGTGAGGGTAATAAAAAAGATACTGGAAGACAACAAGCAGAGCTGGGATTCCAAACTAAAGTTTTCATTATGGGCTGATAGGGTTACCACCATGAAGTCCACATGGAATTCTCCATTCAAGCTGGTATATGGCACTAAGGTTGTGTTTCCAATCCAATTGATCCTCCCTATGGCCAAATTCTTGAAAGAAGAGTAGAATGAGGAAAGTGACATGGCAAGGAGGATGAGTGACTTGACTGAAGTTCATCATATCAAAGATTAACGGATTGAGAGGTTTGCAATACATCAAAGGAAAATCAAGGAAGCTTTTGACGGAAAGGCAAGGATGGAAAATTTGCAGGTTGGTGACTGTCCTATAATGAGTTGCAATGAAAGAAAAGAAAGGCAACCATGGTAACTTTGATGCTCTATGGTCAAGACCATTTGTCATCTCTTGGGTATAGGGAAACAATACTTTCACGGTGCAAAGTTTGGAAGGAGAAAACGTTTTTGGTGGCCTATTCAATGGATAGTTTTTGAAAGTTTATTTTTTTTAGAGCTTTCAGGGCTCAGTATTGTAAATATGTTATTTGACAAAGTTTTAGTGTAGGCTTAGACAGATTCCATGCCCAATGGAATAGTAAGTAATATTTCTAATCTTGTTTCTTATGGAAAAGGTAGTGGTCTACGGTTCTTGAAACCTCACAGGGAGGATTTCATTCCTAGAAGGAGCCAGTGTTAGCCTTGAGGTGTAGTGCTAACTTTTTGGAGGTCAACGAGAAAATTCTATCTGCTTTGTTGTTTGTGAAAAGGGTCCCACATAGGCCACTATTCCTCTTCTTCCCTTACCCCGCTCACGCTCTATCCTTTCTCTTTCCTAACTTAGCCTTCATATCCCGAAAAACCCTGTTTAATATTAGCCCCAAGTGCCAAGCCAAAAATAGCCATAAAACCTTACCCATACGTTTTATGCACTTATAACACATTCCTTGAAGAAATATCGTATCTTCACCATCTCCCTCTGTCGTTGATATTTTCTTGCCAATCCAACAATCCATGTCCCATCTGATACACCAACATGCTTGATAATTTCCCACCGTTAGATCACGCCCATCGGATCTAACAATCAGTGCCCATATCGTGCAGAAAGAAAGCACAAAAGGCACCCATCCGATGAGGGCGGTTTTTCTTTCTCCCGCAGCTACGTGTCAACCAGTGAATGGCATCAGATGAGTTGTGACACTTACCATTTATGGCCCAATACCCGCGCGATAAAAACCATTACGACTTAAATCAAACCACTCCATGCATTATCACCCACACATCTTTGCCGCTCGATAACCATTCGATCTGTCGCCCGAAGATCTAATGGCCCAGACATGTTCCACTCCCACCTCAATCGCTAACCTCCAAAAGAAAATCTCCACCACACACCTCCCTTGATCTAGAGGCCACCATTCACGATCACTCCCAAATTTCCATCTGCCCATGTACTCCATACTCCACTCCATATCTGTTACTTAAAGAAGAAGATGGTTGGCTCTTTCAGTCTGGTGATAGCTTGACCATGAAGCTGAATTACAAGAAGAGCATGGCCGAAGGATAAAAGGACACAACATGACTCAACAACCACATTAAATAGTCATGGAACTCCACTGCCAAGGTCAACCTAACTACCTAAAGGACAACATGGTACCAGCGTCGGTGAGGTTTTGGTAGTGGAGAAAGAAACTACATTCAAAGACGCTATCAGATGGTTAATGGTAGTTGGTGGTCAATTAAGACCCTCCATCCCTAAACAGCTAAGAGCCATTCTAATGATAGATTATAAATAGCCAGAAGATAGATGTAATCAGGGTTGGTAATTGTGTTTCGGTTCAACTTCTGGAGACTGTAGATACTCTGTAACTTGTAGTGTCTCATCTTTATTTTCAGCAATTCAAGCTTCTTTTGTTGTTACATGCTTAATGTCCATTTCCTTTCTGCTCTAGACCTGTACCTAGAGTGTTTTATTCATGAAATATTCTATGTCTAATGTTAGATAACTGTCATCTTATCTTTATATTAGTAAATTGAATGTATGAGTGAGTAGGTCACTCAGGTTTCTTCTGTATCAAATGCATGATAATTGTCATATTATCTCTACATTGATAGATTAGATTCGCAAGTTTCCTTACTAGTTTCAGTTGGCCATGATACATTTTGTATGCATCTGCTGGTGTGGTTAGTATTCCTCATCTATTCACCTAATTCCCAAACTATTGAGCATTGGTGGTTAAAAGCATTGTAGTCTGAGGGTGTTCATGCATGTCTAGAGTGAAAACAGGGTAGAAGTGGTTATCTAGCTTGAACCAAACCATCACCCATCCCAATAAGTTCCTAGAACCACACTGAATATTATATGTTACCAGGCATCTCCAAGCTACAACTTAGGAGAGTTTCTTGGAGATCTAATAGGACCCATGCTTGTTGCAACTAAAAACGGTAATAAATATATGTTTACCTTTATTGATGATTATTCAAGGACTTGTTAGATTTATCCCTTGAAAGACAAATCATAAATTTTTGAAAACTTTAGAGATTTTCATTTAATGATTAAAAATGAAACTTAGTTGAACATTGGCACTCTAAGAACTGATAATTGTGGTGAATGTACTTCTAATTCTCTTGAAGCATATTTAAATGACAATGGCATAAAAAATTATACAACAATACCTTATAATCCATAATAAAATGGCATTGCAAAATGTATGGACAAGATATTACTTAACATGTTCAGATCAATGATGTTTTTTAAAAATGTGAAGTTGATGTTTTGGTGAGAAGTAGTGTTTTGTGAAAGCTATATTAGAAATTGTTGTCCTTCTTTATTCATCAATAATAAATCTCCTTAAGAAATGTGGTTTAATAAACTTCTAGTTGATCAACATTTAAGAGTTTCTAGATCTCCATGCCATTCTTTAATTCCTAAACAACGAAGAAATACGTTGGGTCCGAGAAGTCGAAAATGATTTTTTCTGAGGATACTCTACTATTTCTAAAGCTTACATGTGATAATATGAAGACAATAAGAAAATTATTCTTTCTATAAGTGTTATTTTTCTTGAGTATAATAAAGATATTTCCACCGTTGACAAACAACTGACTCATTTAGATAAATTTATACCTAAAAAGTTTTATTTTGAATTTCATAATGATGTTCCACATATTGAAGGGGGTGGGGGGGTTCCCATTCTAAATTAGTCAGTGGAGAAACATGTGGATTGTTTTCTAGCAAACTTTCCACTAGAAAATGATCTCACTAAACATGATTTTGCTAAAGAAAAACTAGATGACAGTAATATTTCTACAAGATCATAAGGTGTTCTTGAGGAGCCTGATGAGAAACAAGACAACCACTTCAACAAAAATTGTGGATATGATCCAAGTGGATATTGTTGGTCACCCACCTATTTCACTTGGACCCCCATCATTGTACCATTATTTCTTTGAGTTTCCATAATTGTAGCACAATTTAATATTTTTTGCAGTTTTTTCGGGTCCTGAAATTCTAGAGCCATTTTGAGGCCCTAAACGATGTTGTTGTTTTCCAGAAAATGGACAAACATATGTTTCATTTAATAATTGTAGTTGAAATGTTTAGTCTTGAGATAGATCTTTCCAATGAGGTATCACGTGCTTCAAACAAAGATTGTATGCCAAAGTTATGACCCCAAGAAGTTGATGTACCCATTTACTCCAACAAGGCCCATAGTTTTGGTGCTTCATCTCATAGGGTTAAGTTTTGGATGTTTAGGGTCTTCCATTGTTTCTTAATAAAAAAATAGGCCCTCGAACCTCATTGTAACAAATAATAGGGGCATGTAGTCGCCACATCTCTTCTCAGATATAAGCTACCATTACCTAGGCTAGTCTATTTCCATTCTGCATGTAAGCATATTTAATATCTTTGATATTAAAGAAATGAATATTTATTTCTAGTGCATCTTTATGTTTATGTTTATATCTTTATTATGTTTCCTTCCTACATAAGTTTGGATCAGTGGCATCTATGGTATTAGAGAGGTTTGATCTTTCTCTATTTTTATTTGTGTGTCCCTAGTGAGGTCGGGGTATAAGGCTTTAGGGCTCAAACTAGTTGAACCTTTATAGGACTAGCCTCATAAACTCTGAAGAGCTCCCATGGGCAAAGAAAGGAAGTATGATAGAATAGGAGATCCTTCCAAAATATTTCTTAAAGAATCCCTTGAGCGATTAAGGAAGGTGATGATGGACAAATTTACCTATAGCCTTCGGCAGATGCCCACAGATGAAACATCTTAATGTGGGAGCCACTATAGAGGCACCACTCCCTTCAAGGTATAAGTCAACATTGAAATTCCCATATTTTAAGGCTAGATAGATGCAAGTGCCATGGATAGATGGTTAAATTTTTTGGAAGGGAATTTTTTGGTTCATGATTTTTCTAACAGGGAAAAGATTACTTTTTTATTCCTCAAAGCCACCCCCCACCTCAAGGCCTAGTGGGAAACCTACTGTGAGTAGAGGGGTGAGAGGGAAATCTCAATATTTTTAGCCACACCCATTTGGAACTCTTTTTGAGACACCATCAATGAGCAATATTATCCTCTTGGGAGCTATGAAGATAAGTACATACATAGGACCACACTACGGTAGGGAAGGGAGAAAGACGTGTCAAAGTTCACAAATATTTTTCATAGCCTTTCCAAGAAGTTGGGTATCAAGGATTATGGGTGGCATCTGGTACTCAAGTACCAAGGTTGTCTATAGAAATACATCCAAGACGATATGGAGTTCCCAAACATGTCCTCGCTTGGTGCCACCTACCGACACGCTGTCAAGTTTAATCATAACTTTAAATAGGAGAAGTGATATTTTGGATCTATGAATCTGAAGCAAGGGAATGTCAACCCCAAACTTCAAAACAAAGGACAAAGCCAAGACAGGGTGACCAAGGACAACCCATTGAAACTGCAGTAAAATAACAACACAACAAAGACAAAGAAGGACCTAGGAAAGTTGTGTGAGTTCGATAAGAGCACCACTCACAACACAAGTGAGTGTCGATCCAATTAGTCACTAGTGGACGAGCTAAAGGCTTTAGATTCATATGCATGTTCTAACTCTGAGTTAGAGCCCAACAATGGGAATGACAAAGGGAGGAATATTATTGATGCAGAGCCCAACACCACTGTTGCCACCACCAAATCTAGAAGACTGAGCTCGAAGATCCAGAGGGGGAGCATCTCTTCCACTCACAGATGTGGGTGAAGGGTTCACTGTTGCAATTCCTTATTGACAATAGAGTGAAAAGAACCTCATTTCAATCGAGTTTATGAAGCAGTTGGGCCTATTGACCATAGCACACCCACATTTGTAGACTATCAGATGGCTTCACCAAGGAGGAGATCTTCATGTTAGCCAGCATTGTTGCCTTTCTTGGAAAATAAAACCCTTCACGGATGAGGTATTGTGTGGTGTTTATCCTCTTGAAGTTTGTGATGTATTATTAGGCCAACCATACTTGCGGAAGCGTCATGTTGTGTATGATTCAAGGCCTCACATTGTTATTATTTCATTGGGGAATAAGTTATACAGGATACCAGAGGTAGCCCCACCTATCTCCATCTCTTTGATCTCTACTAAGGAATGTAGTAAGATCATCTCCTAAACTAGGAAACTTGTTCTCTTTCTGATTCACTCTTAAAGTGAGAGGAAGATCATGGGCACATCCATGGTTTTTGGGATGTGTTACTCCATGTAGAAGAAGCAGGTAGATAAGGTCATGGAAGAATATAGGGACATCTTCTCCTCACCCACATAGATACACTTGAATTGTCAGGTCAAGAATTCGATCGATCTAACTCTTGAAGCACCTGTACGTGATGGGCCAATATGTTTTTGCTCCATTTTAGGAAATGAAGAGATCAAGCATCAAATCTAGGAGTTTCTACAAAACGGGAACATCTGACCAAGTTCCTTGCCTTGTGGGAGCCTCATTGTACTTGTACATAATAAGGATGGGACCTGGAGGCTCTACATTGATTATAGGGAACTAAACAAAATCACTGTCAGGAACAGGTATTCAATCCCATAGATTGATGACCTTCTAGACCAACCCAAGGGGACCAAGTATTTTAGTAACATTGATCTAAATTCTAGCTATCACTAGGTTCCAATAGAGCCCACAGATGTATGGAAGACCACCTTCAAATAAATGGAAGGCCTTTTTGAATGGTTGGTTATGCCTTCCGAGTTGAAAAATCCCCTTGCTACTTTTGTGAGGCTAATGTATGACACCTTGTGGCCCTTCACAAATTGATTTGTTGTTTTTTTATCTCAATGACATTCTCATCTTCAACAAGACTTGGAAAGAACATTTACAACACATTTAGTAGGTCCTTCAAACCATGCAAAAAAACAAACTATGTGCCAACTTGGATGCACCTTGGGCATGAGCCAGGTCCAATATATGGGTTACATAAAAAATGAGCAAGGCGTGCATGTATATATGACTAAGAGCCAAGTAATTTGGGATTGGAAAGGCACAACCACTCTAATAGAGCTTTGCAACATTTTGGTCCTTGCAAATTTTTATCAGAGGTTTGTTTTGGGATTCACCCATATCACGTTTACTTCGAATCAAATTACCAAGGGTGGAGAGAAAGAAAATTTTTCCTAGTCCCAGTCCCAATAGGAGGCTTTTGTTGAGTTGAAGCATCACCTCTAATCTGCACTAGCACTTAGATTTCCATACCTACAACAACCATTTGAAATTGAGACAGATGCCTCTGACCATGCTATTGGTGAAATCATCATTACAGTCATCCAGTGGCTTATAATAGTGAGACACTTTCTAACACAATTCAGGAGTACCCCACCTATTATAGAGAGATTTATTCCATCCTGCAATCTTGCCGAAAATGGAAACATTACATTCTAGGGAAGGAGATGGTTATCCACACCAATCACAGACCTCTTTAGTTTATAAAGATAGAAGGGAAGTTATAAAATCATAACCATAAAAAGTGGTGTACATGTCTACAATAATTCCACTTGAACATTAAATACAAAAAGGGTCACACCAATCATGTTGTAGACTACCTCAACTAGCCCCCAATTGCATCACTCACTAATTTTATCAACTCTTGTGATCACAAGACCTATGGATGCCCACAACTATATAAAAATGATCCAATGTTCACCTCCACATACCAGATGCTAGTGGATAGCAATCAAGTTCTTGATTTCCACCTCAAGGATGCATTATTATGCTACCTGGGCCACCTTTGTGTCCCTTCAAGTGAACATGACTAGATGACTTGGAAGGCATACTATAGTCAAGTAACATGATGCTTTGGTGTGGAGAAAACTTTGGTTGTTCTACAAAAGTACTTTTACTCGCTAAAACTCTGATAGGATGTTGGGAAATATATCAAATGCTAGACTATCTGCACCATAATCAAGCCAACCATCAAGAAGCAAGGATTGTACACTCCTATTCCTACTCCCAACCAGCTTTAGGAACCATCTCCATGGACTACCGATCTTGCCTCCCTTCTACCAAGCATGGTAATGATTGTGTATTTGTGGTCATGGACATAGTTTCTAAGATGACTATATTGGCAGCCTACAAGAAGAGTATTAGAACAAAGGACACCCCAAAAATCTCTTTGAATGAGTGTGGGTACATTTTGGGATCCTACAGACCATTATATCATATCGGGAGAGGAGGTTCCTTAGCACATTTTGGTTAGGCCTCTTGACATTATGAACATAAAGCTCTCCAATTCGACTACACTCCAACCCCAAAACAATGGCGAGATAGAGGTCATCAACAAGATGATAGTGAACATACTCCACATGCACAACTCCAAGAATCCAATAACCTAGTATGAGAGCCTTCCCTATGTTCAACATAGTTATAACAAATCTCTTCATAGCTTGACTGGTCGTAGTCCCTTTTAAGTGGGTCTAGAATTTTAACCATTATGTCTGATTGATGTTGCCATACCTCATGCGACTACTCAGCTAGAATCCACACATGTACAGTCTTAGGTTGATAAAGCAACTATATTTATTGAACACATCCAACAAATCCTCCAATATATTCATGACATCTTGGAGAAGTCCAATGCCAAGTACAAGCAACAACATGATCAACATCACGTGCCACACAAGTTTCAAGTGGGTGACAAAGTTTGGTTACATTTGTAGAAAGAACACCTTACCAGAGCCCATCTGAAGCTCATACCAATCTGATATGGGCCTTAAACCATTACAAAGTCTCTGGGAGACAACTATTTTGAGCTCAAAATTCCTCCATTCCTTTGCCTACACACATTGTTCAATGTGGACCTCCTTTGGCCATACTTTACACCATTACT
This sequence comes from Pinus taeda, assembly GCA_000404065.3. Lineage (NCBI taxonomy): Eukaryota > Viridiplantae > Streptophyta > Pinopsida > Pinales > Pinaceae > Pinus > Pinus taeda. The sequence goes on from APFE031422592.1 coordinate 42,746, forward strand.
AGACACATAAGACATTGTATAACAACTAACACCAATAGAGTAAACCGAGACTACATGGAATAAGCCACAAATAATCGAATCATGGAGACAAAGATAAAGAACACTCATTAGCATAATATCCAAGTATATCAGTTTGTCAAAGATGGCTAGCTCCTGCACAAAGGCAAGTGGCTCACTAGTAACAATGTTCAGTAGAAGTTTCCCCATCTCATGGAGGCGCTCAACGTAATGGGGTCCATTTATTCCTAACGAGGGAGGAATGATATAGGTGGATATTGGTGGCCACCCACCTATTCCACTTGGACCTCCACCACTATACCACTATTTATTTTATTTCTCATAATTGTAGCATAATTTACTATTTTTTCGAGTTTTTTGGGTCCTGAACTTCTAGAGTCGTTTTGAGGCCCTAAACGATTTTTTTTTGCAAAACGAGCAAACATGAGATGAAGAGGAGGTATCATGCACGTTAAATGAAGATCGTATGCTAAGTTAAAACCCTGAGAAGTTGATGTACCAATTTAACCCAATGAAACCCATAGTTTTTCCGATTCATCTCCTAGGTTATATTTTTGGAGATTTAGGGTTTTCCATTATTTCTCAATAATAAATAGGCCTTCGAGCCTCATTTTAACATAGTTCAAGGGCAAGTACCTTCCACATCTCTTCTTAGAGATAAGCTACCATCACCTAAGCTAGTTTATTTCCATTCAATATGTAATCATCTTTCAGTTCTTTGATATTCATGACATGAAGATTTATTTTTGTTGCATCTCTATGTTTATGTTTATATCTTTATTCTATTTCGGTAGACTAGCATAAGTTCAGGTTAGTGGGATCAGGAGATCAACACATGTGAGAACATTTCCAAAACAATATGATGAATTTGACACATGGAGTTTTTTTAAACAAAATAACGTAGAGAATGCATCAAGTCTAGGTAACCACGAATTCAATTTTTCTATAGTTAGTGAACCTAATTATTTTAAATAAGTTTTTGATTGTGATGAATAGAAAGGAATAATTCAAAATGAGTATGATGCTCTCATTAAAAATGACGCTTGGAGGTTAGTGGATCCTCCTACTGGCATCACACCTATTGGTTGTGAATGGGTTTATATAATTAAATATAAGGTTGATGGTTCACTTGAAAAATACAAATCCAGACTTGTAGCAAGAGGGTATGATCAGAAGGAAAGTGTCGATTACATAGATACATTTTCTCCTATAGCCAAATGGGGCACTATTAGAACTATATTTTGTCTTACAACTCAAAAGGGGAGGAAAATACAACATATGGATGTAAAAACAACCTTTTTGAATGGTGATTTAAAGGAGGATATTTATATGTTTAATCTAGAGGATTTTTTTGTTAAAGATAAAGAACAAAATGTATGGGAATTGGTAAAAGATTTGTACAGTATAAAAATAAGCATCCTGTGCATGGTATAAAAATCTAACCAAACATATTCTCAAGTTAAATTATAATACTTTTGACGTAAATGATGTAACTCGTTTTTTTCAAGAATATTGGAAAGTGAGTTGTATATCTAGTTTTCAATGTCGATGATTTGATGATTATAGGGAACAATGATGATTACATATCGTCTATTAAAAGGGAGTCACAAAACAATTTTGGTATGAAATATTTGTTTTATTACATTATTATTTAGGAATTGAATTTGATCGAAAGCCCAAGAATATTTTCATTTCTCAAAAAAATATATTGGTCAACTATTAAACAAATTTGGAGCGCAAGATTGTAACCCAATTTCTACTTCAATAGAGTAGAATTGGAAGCTTACGTGAAATGAAACAATTATTTTTGAAGATCCAACAAAGTACAAAAAAGTTGTTGGAAAGTTTAAATTTTTTAACTACTACTCCTCTTGACATTGCTTTTGGTATAGGAATACTTTCCTGGTTTATGCATCAGCCCTGTAAAGATCATTGGATCGCAACAAAATGAGTGTTCAAGTATTTAAAAGAAACTTAATCATATCGCATAAAATATTCCAAATTTTTATACTTCCACACCACATATTATTTTGATTTTGATTTTGATGGATATAAAGAGCATGAAGTGTCTACTTTTGGGTATTTTATAAATCTTGGATAAAAAACCATGATCTCAAGATCACCAAAATAATATGCTCATGTTGATTCAACCACTAAAGTGAAATGTGTTGCAGCAAATAAAGGCACAAAATAAATAATTTGTCTTTGAAAAATACTTGAAGATTTGCAAAAGAAACAAAAGACTTCAACTCCCTTACTCATCAAAAATTCTTTTGCAATATAATTGTCCAAGAATCCAAAGTTTTATGATTAGAGAAAACAAATTAACACCAAATATCATTTGATTTGACATTATGTAGAGGCAATAGTTATTTTTCTGACACATTGTCCAACTTCAAAGAAAATTTCATATATCTTCACCAAAGCACTGGGACGTGAAAAGTTTGAAAAATTTAGAATATTACTTGGCATGTCAGATGTCTTTCAGATTAAAGGGGTGAATGTTAAACTAATCCTTTGATATGATGTTTAATATTAAGGAGATTAGATAAGTAATTTTTATTTCTATTAAATAAGTTTCCTATACGAACTATCTCGTACTATAATTTTGTCAATATACATGTATTTTTTCATTTCACAATATACTCATCATGGAGTTTATCAGACACATCTGTTTACAATCGCAAGGGATATTAATACTATAAACTGAAGGGATTAATAAAGACAGGGGGTTAATATTATAAACCCAAGGGATTATTATTATAAACTTAAAAGATTATTAATATTATAAACCAAATGGATTAATAAACCCAA
>APFE031422602.1:9069-36666 GCA_000404065.3 Pinus taeda
TATTTATTTACCATACCTTTTGAGTAAGTATAAAAAGACGTTTTATTTATTTACCATACATCCACTTTACTTATATTTTTATTGTTTACATCCTTGCATGTATATAAGGTGACTTATGGAGTAAATATAAAAAATGTTTTATTTATTTACCATACCTCTCATTTATTTATATTATTTACCATATCTCTTTTATAAATATGGTATTTGGCCCATATGATTCACTTAAATAAAACCTATTCTTGAAAATGGGCCAATGGATTCACTTAAATAAAACCTATTCTTGAAAATGGGCGAATGGAAGGTTGTAACTCCTAATTTCAAGGGCTAAATTTACCTTTTTTACCCTCTCCCTTAAAATAAGGTGGGCTATTTGAGGTGATTTGTAAAAATGTACTATGATACAAATTATTCGCCCACTAAAAATTTAAAACCCATTAATTTCGCCAAAGGGCGAACATTCGCCCCTAAAATCACCCCTACAATTTTCTTTCAAGAAAGTAATACATTTTCTTTATGGAAAATTCACATGCATTCTTTATGAAAAGTAGTATTGCTTCTAGAAAATTATGACTTGGATCATCCACAGTGCTATGTTCATCTTGTCAACGTTTCAAATCCCAAAGTAGTATGGCTTCTTAAATATTCTTGTTTGCAGGATTCACATGCATTCTCTTTTCAAGAGTAACAACATTCCTGCAATATGTTTTTTTAATAAAACAACATGGTTTCTTTTTTTCTAATATGTAAAGTTCTCATGCATGTTTTTAGAAAATTATTGCATAGAAATCATGCAAAATATTCAAATAAAATAATTAATTCCTTTACTCAAAAATCCCTACAACTTTCGATAGTCTAGAGCAATGTTTCCAATTTAAAAAATAACCTATCGTTCTTTTCAAAAAACACATGCAATTTCTTTCCAAATAAGTCAAGGCTATATTTTTTGTGCAATAACCATGAAGTCCGATATGCACATCTCATGTTTAGGAATACCTTTCGTTGAAGCCAAAACATTCCTCACCAAAGTTGTGATGATCAATGCCTCAAGACTTCACATGATGAAAAATCCACTTGATGAAGATGAAAGTCGTTTTTCCAATTTACAAATGAATTTAAATAACCTGTAAAACTTTATTTTTCTCAATGAGTTATCTTTTTCTTTATGTGATTCAAATTAGTTACGAATTAAATCATAACGACTCTTGTTTTCAACCATTCCGTTAAAAATTGATAAAACTAATCTTTTCATTTTATGAATGTCAAGGTAAATGAAATTTATAGGGATATTACATACTCCCACCACGACCCCCCACACCCCCTCCCCCTTTGACGTTAACATAGTCTTGAATGTTTATCATTAACTTTTTCTCATGATATAATGATCTAAACAACCAAAAGAGAAACCTTTCCCTTTGAAATGAAGGATTTTATTTCTAGGCAATATCAATAAGCCAAAAACAACAATAATGTTTGTCAACAGTCATAAGCATTTACAACTACAAAAATATGCAAGTTCTATTTTCCATCACATATCCATTATTCAAATTCATAAATTACAAAACAAAATATCTATATCAACTTACCATTACTTACCAATTACTCTTGAAGCCACTTTTATGCAAGTTTTCTAAGAATGATTTGACAACCCATCCACACTCCATGGAAAACACCCTGTAATGTATGACTAAAAAATCCAAGATAATCATATTAGTCACAACATTTTCAATCAAATGAAATACTTTTAACTATCAATCAATTATGCAATCTCAGGTTATATTTCAATCACAATACTTCTACAAGTACTTAGAGAGCACCAACACTCTAATAATCAAAATGATAAATCACTGCACCATGTGCATATTGTCCTAGCCCCTACTAAGACATTCAAAAGATTAGTAATACAATAAAGGAACTCCACTGCCAATAATTCCTTACCAAGCACTAGGCTCCTTTCTTGTCAAGATGTATATAACATGTTTACAAAATTATATATGTTTCATTTTTAACACAAAACATAACTAATTAGTTAATTTTTTCTGCTAGGAGAACCACAATGGAAAAAGAATGCTCCTCCCAACCCATGGGAATTGGTTTCCACAACCAGATTAAGTGATTTTCACATCTAGATAGTTCTTTGACACAGACCATACTAGGTCCATTCTAGAATTCCATTGGACAACTAGCTCAAGAATTCCAATGGCCACAAAGGGTCCAATATAGGATTCCTCTTGGCAGTGTCCTACCTATTCCTCTAACAATGTCTCGTCTATGAGGAATTTTGGGCCTCCTCCAACATGCTCCACATCAATAGAGTTACCTCAAGCATTTTTTCCTCTTCACCATCTTGACCAAATATTTTCCCTTACTGATATCATTTATCTCTAGGGATAGGAAATCTAGGGAGGAAAGTGTCATCAGCCCCTTTGGGTAGGCAACCACCATCAACCCAACACCTCCTGGCCATTCACAACTGTCCACAACTGTTTGGCATGTAAAATTATCTTTTAGAACTCTTTCCCACAGTGATTTACATAATGAAGAATATGCACATTAGCATTAACAAAAGAAACATTTATGTACATTGTGAATTTATACTTAACCCTCAGCATGGGTCCACAATATCTAGATTGACAGGAAACATATCTGACATACATGTGATATGCATTATGATTTTTCGAAATAACAAAATCATACATATCATAACATTATACTTTCTCATTTACAGTTGTAATTCACATTGCAACGTTTTACTTTCATAGATTTTCTTGTTTCCATTAAGCTACCCCAGCTTAGTCCCATCAACAATGTTAGTCATAAATAAATCTTCACTTTCAAAATCATTTTAGTTTCATGTGTACAATACTGTAATGCATAAATGTATATGCAAATATTCATTAATGTGTAAATGTCAATAACAGTTAGGGTAACAATCGAACATTTTCAATTCCCATAGTGCATTGTTCCCATTAGAATCGTACATGAAGTAACTACCATAAAACTTGTCTACAACTTGCAATAAGATTAAATAAAATCCAATTCATGCATATAAGTTTTATAGTTAGTACCAAAACACTAACTAATCAACCATGACAAAACTCAATCAACAACTAGTTATTGCAATCAAGTCTCACTGCTCGACTCATGGTTTATTTTTAACATTGAAAGGGGTTCTTTCAATGTCCTTTTAAAATAATCTATCGTCCTATTCAAGTACATTCTCCATATTTTTCATTCATGCATTTATTCTATATTAGTAGTGCATTGTAACTTTACTCATTCTCATTAAATCATTAATATTTTTATATGTACAAAGATAGGTAGTTGATTCTCACTTTCACTAGTGAGTACTCAGGTTGTTCATAGGTGCAACAAAGTTTTTATTGTATTTTATCCTCAAAAGGATTCAAATGTCATGAACATAGTTTTGTAGCAGACTTTATTACTCATTACTCTTCAATGCAATTATAAAAATTCATCATGCATCTCAAATCAAAAGTAGTCTACTGCATATATTAGTATATGGATTGTTAGACACATTCCTGAGCTAATGCCCACTAGTAGCATACCTCAATTTATTTTCTACTTAATAATTACCAAAGGTACCAACGTTGAAAACTTCAGCTCTGATACTGCTTGTAACATTCCTGTTAACCTCACATGAAAATGCATGGAGTTATAATTTTTTTACACAATTTACCCACATGTAGCTATCCAAATTACTATTCTAGATTCCTCATTAACCATTAGATAGAATATTCATCATTACATAGAGTAACCTTAGTAATGGAATAATAAATTACATAATCATTAACAACCACTGTTGTATCATATTAACATAAACTTTTTGATGTAACCTTGCATTAATTCCATGATTGTTTTAACTCAATTCGTTAATCATATTCTTAATAATATAAAGGTCGCATCATACAAGGAATCATCATCATCAAATCGACACAATAAGGAATCACATCATTGAACACCAATATACCTTGGAAACCTCGTACGGTGAAAACCAACAAACACTTAATTTTATTATTAAATGCTTGTGAGGGTGTTCACCCCTCACTCAATGGTTATTAGGGATTCCATCCCTTGACCATTGCTATAAAATATTACAAAGAATATCATCTCAAATACAACATAACTTGTTATAAGCTATTACAATCATAATGACATAATTTACCCACAAACACTTGAGCATTGTTCTTTAGGGCTAAGTTCTTACCATTAGTGGATTATATTACAATTGAAATTCCTTCAATCTACATAAACCACTAACTTATTTCATGCCATAACGATAACTTAATCCATATTTATATGTCGCAACCTTTTCTTTCAACTACTATTTCCAACAACCTTTGATATCATGATTAAATCAATTATTAATTAAACCAATTCATAAATACAAACTAGTGGTGCTTCACTATCTATTCATGTACATTCATGAAATGAAAAAAAAATATCAGGACATGCCTCCCTTAACACTGCATATGAATTAGTTATAATCATATAACCATTAATGCATTTCTATGAACATATACCACATTAACTAATATTCCCCTCACATAAGCCCGCATTCTTGCAAGAAAATCCACTACAACTTTCTAGAAATTCCTTTAAAGGAAACTAACACATCAGCTGTGATCTTCGTGCATGCAAATTACATAAACTTTATCAAAAGAACTATCCCTTGAACTATTACTTTTGGTGCATGAAAATACGTAAAGAAAGCTAACACAATGAATGTTGAATTGAGGCTTCTGTGATCCATAATAGTTGAAAGAATAACTTCGGTGTAAATCACATGTAGACAGACATTTGTCAGACAAATGTCTGTCTACATGTGATTTACGCCGAAGTTATTCTTTCAACAATGAATGTTGTTTCTATACATGCGAATTCATATACTTTCCAAAAGAATGCTTAACATAATAGAGCATGCAACACATGTTTCCTTTTCGATGAAATCTAGTATGATAGGGCATGAAAAACATGTTTTCTTTTCTATAAAACTAATGCAATAAAGAATACAAATATATGTATTCTTTTCCAAAGATTATACCAACATGTTGACGACGCTAGACCCTCCAACATGTCAGGGGATATCCCTAGTAAGAAGTCCCAAATAGACCTCAGATCGTTTGGAGTAGGAGTCCCAACAGTAGGTAGTAAAGCTATGCCTTGACTGGCGTAGAGGTAAGTGTGATATCTTTGTCGGAAGAAAGTGTGTGACATTGCAGTAAGTAAAGAGAGATGCATGGGGAGGTTCTAACACATGAAAGGGAAAATGAAATGTGTCTCTTAGAAGTCTATAAAAGTACACAACCTGAAAGGAACACATGAGCAGAATGACATCACAAGTTGGAAGGGGGATATTCTACAATCCATGGTGACGGGTTAAACCAACAATACGATTCCAATAAGATTCATACAATCATATACAAAGTAGTTCATACATGAATGGATAAGTTAAATAACATACATTGTTAAAGAAACCAGAATAGTCCAACTACAATGAAAACATATGCATGAAAACATGATGGCTATGTTATATTATATAAAGTGAATGTTCCATCCATACATACAACCATGACAGCCACTAGCCCCAATAGTGGAACGTTACAGTCAACACCACCTACTCCTCTAAAGGGATGTACTTGCTCTACATCGTGGAGAAGCCAAGGCTCATCAAAATACTCTCCAAGCCCTTTCTAAGCAATGCCTAGCAAAAGCTTGGCTCTCAAAAGCCTGTTCTATGAGTTATGAAGTTTTATATATAGCAAAGGGTGGGGTGACCCATGACATTCCTCTTTGACTTTTGGACTACCCTCATGACTCTTCAACTTCGTTACATATAACTCTTTACATTATATAATGATTGTTTTCATTCCACTAATGACACTTGGAATTTCACTTTACATTACATTTGATTGCAACAAGTATGGCCCATAGTAGTGATGTGGCCCAGACAAATCATGACACAAGTCGACATGACACTGCTGACATGTACTGGCTGGTTGTGGTGTCCATGTCAAGTTGTTGTGTTGCTGAGTGATAGATGTGTTCTTAGATGTGCTTTGTCTTTACCTTTGCATAGCTTGGTGTTGTGGGGTCTCCAATGGTCTTGGTCTTTGCAAGATGGTTCCGTGCTTGTACTCATTTCGCTTGTTGCTCGATGTACTTTGTACATCCATCTAGTTGCAGGTAAGACTTCTAGCATGCACTCATTCTTCATCCCGTTCGTCATCTCGCCATGTTCCATCAATGTACCTATTGTTGCAATTCACTCATGATAGGACGACATCACATCCAAAAATCTCCTAGTCTCACATGATGCATTGTTTCCCATGTTTGGGTCTAGGTGACACGGAGGGAGGATAGGACACTAAAGCTATAAAAAAACACAAATCAAGCTAGGATGAGGAATTCTAGAGCTCGGTCTGCATTATCAGGAAAAACTGCATAGTGATCATTGGGAGGCAAAATTAGGTAGTGACAGTCACCAGTGTCAAGTGCAAGATCAGATCTTGAGGGGGATTGTTTCTGTGCAGTTTTGTGAGGGACGACAGAGTGGGGTTGCAGAGGGAATGTTGGGAAGTTCTATGCAGTTTCAAGAGGGATGATAGAGTGGGGTTGTTGGGTAGTTCTGCACATTTTTCATAGGTAAGACAGAGTGGGGCTGTTGTGTAGTTTTCAAGGGGAAGACAAGACAAGCCACTCATGGGACTAGTTGGGAATTTTGCGTAGTTTCCTAGAGCAATGTAGAGCATGCCAGTAGAGGACCTCCCATATAGGAATATGCAATTTCTGGAGAAAATGTAGAGCAAGGAAACAGAGCCCTTGTTGATCATGACTATGTAGTTTCTAAAGGCAATCTAAGGTAGGCAACAAGGGAATCAACTGGGCATGTCTACGCAATTTTAGAGAACAGTGCAGCCCTGTGTCTCAATGTAGTGCAAGTTTCTGGTAGACCATAAGGAGGCTTGACAACTGATATTGCGAGAAGCACAAATTGAATTATGCTTGAACACAAATTATGCGTAGACTCGGGAGGCAGATAGGTTGTTCACTTCTAGGATTGTGCGGTGCAACTGAATCAGAGGAAAACCTCAAGCACTGCACTCATAACTCAGTTCCTTAGTATTTCTCCTCAACTCCTTGGGAGTCATCTAACATGACATCTTTACTTGTGGTCACTAAGATATACATCTATGCAGTTTCAACGAGCAGTGACTACTGCCGGGATGACGTCCTGGGATGAAATTTGCTTAGTTTCTGAATGCAAGGCACATTGGATAGCTGGGACAACACTACGCAATTTTGAGATGCAAGACACTACTGTGGGATGGGGTCCTAGGAGGAGACCTTTTTGCAATTTATGAATGCAAGGAAGACTAGGTAGCTGAGGAAATACTCATAGTTTTTGAAAGCAAGGCGCCATTGTGGGATGGGGTCCCGGGATGATGCATATGCGCAGTTTCAGATTGTAAGATAGATTGGGCATCTTAGGGACAACACTACGCAGATTTTGGAGACAGTGTGTTCCATCTAAGGGAAGGACACCGGAGGAAACCACTGCATATTTTTGATGCCAAGGGAGGTTAGGGTCTCTATGCATTGTGCAGTTCCAACAGGAAAAGGAAAAATCTTGAGGGTTGTAGAAGCAAAGGGTGCAGTTCCAGAAAGCTGGATGAGGCTAGGTTGCTCAGGAAATTGGCTGAGTGCAGGATCAATGAAATTTATGTAAACAATTATAGAACTTGACTATGATCACACACTTGAACACTTAGTGATACAACATAGACCATCCAGATCATATAAAACATATTCTACTTTATGCAACAACCTTCGTGACGAGAGTGTGTGAAGTGAGTGTGAAACATGTCTATGTAATGAGAACAACTCATACGCATAAAGATTTCCCCTTGAAGTAGAACAAACTTCCCTTTGCATGACAAACGATAATCCTCATGCCCAAGGATAACATGTGCTACATAAAGATGAGAACGTGAACAACTCTTAAGATCAAGGAGGGGAGCTTGAGATCATCAACTTACCAATAAGTGACCAAGGAACGATCGATCACAAGATCCACAATAGCCTCCGAAATTTGCATGCGAGCCAAACTTTTGTAGTGTGGTTGTAGCTGCTACAACAAAACATTACCCATATATATATTCCAAGGAAACCAACACATTATTATGGTTTTGTGCATGTAATTCTTCTTCTTTCCCAAATAATATTTTCCAATGTAGGCTAACATGATATGTTATTATTTCCCACATATAAATGTATATTATTTCCAACAAAATCTAATACAAATATTGCATGCATATACATTATCTTATTCCAAAAGAAACTAACATAATAATTTTTATAGCATTAAAGTAATAACATATAATTTTTTTCAAAAGAAATATAGCTCAATAGTTCTTCTATCCATGCGAAGAACATATCTCTATAACACTATGAATATTCTTTGTGTATGCAAGAGATTATCATACTAACCCTTCTTTAATGTACGGAACACATATTCCCTTCTCTAGAATTATACCATCATTAACTATTATTTTCATGTAAACAAACACATACTTCCATGATAAATTTTACGGGCGAATTTTAGCCCAAGGGCGAAATTTAAGGGGTTTTACATTTTGTAGGGGTGAAACTTTTATAAAACACCCGTTTTATATAGTTAGCCCAAAATTTATTTAAAAAATAGTTATTTATTTCATTTTAGCCAACAAAAAAAAAGCACATAAACCATGCAAAGCCCATTTGGCCCGATTCACCTAGTTTGGGAGGTTATATTTTCTTGGAATCACTTGATTTTCTACTTTGTGAGGTTAGATTCATTTGCAATCACCCATTTTCTAGTTTTTCTGGTTTGGGAGGTTGGATTTGGTCCCAATCACCCTCAATTCTTGTCTTTCAAATCGAGGGCAAGGGTGAATGCCTCCCTAATTTCTTGGTTTTCAAATCGAGGGCAAGGGTGAACGCCTCCCTAATTTCTTGGTTTTCAAATCGAGGGCAAGGGTGATTTGGTGAATGCCTCCCTGATTTCTTCTTGGTTTTAAAATTGAGGGCAAGGGTGTTTCAGTGAATGGCTCCTTAATTTCTTGGTTTTCAAATTGATGGCAAGGGTGAACACCTATATAAATTTGATAGTCGCGACTAGGTTAAATGAACATTTAGATTACTCAGTTTTTGAATCCTCCATTCCTGAATCCTCAGTTGGTGACTCATTGCAAGCAACACTTGTATAAATTTTATAGTTTGTGACTCATTGCAAGTAGACGGCTGTGTAAATTTTATAGTTGCGACTCGTCATTGAAAATTCCTCAATTTGTGAATCTCCATTATTGAATCCTTAGTTGGTGACTCGTTTCAGTTTGATGTAGGAGCATGTGACTTGGAGGAAAAATCTTCAAATTTATTCCAAAAAAATCTACAGGCAAGCGAGTGGGGTCCTTTAGCCAGCAATTTCCATGCTTTTCTAGTTTAATATAAGATAGAATTAAGAATAAAAGCATTCTGTAATAAACAATTATGGATAAGCGATAATAAGTTTTATGCATGATTGCTTTAAATCGCTCTATGTAAAAGGTGTTCTTTTGTATGGATAAGGACCAAGAGGGCTTATCTATTGTTTTAAATAAGAAATAACGAGACTCTCAGAGTAAGTCGGGCCCGGAGACATAGTCATCTTCAAATCTCCCTCTGTGTATCTGATTTGATGGTCCTTTGTTAATTGATTAATTGTATGCGTGTATTAGTTCAATTGCATTCTTCTGAGTTTGAATATTGATGAATTAGTTTTATTTTACCACTAATGCTTAGGCTGAAGCCTTTAAAATCGTTTTTCCTTCATATCGGCGAGCACAGGATTATTAAATCGTCTTATAGAGTTCCGCGGCAAAAACTTTGATTTACATAGGAAATCATGAATTTACTTAGTTGGAACAAAGTTCCGAACTTGAAATTCTAGTGAATTTGGTTCATACCTGTATCGGGTCCAAACCTTATTGCATTAGAGAATCGCAAGTGGAGTGGAAAGGTCCTTTGGAACTTCCAAAGTTTGAAGCCCTGACAGTCTGGACCCGAAATAATATAGAGTAGGGTGGATAAGTTATTGGGTCCGCAAGTGTATCGCATCACAAGCTCGGAGCGGGAAGAGCCAAGCCTTTGGAATAGTGGGATCGCCGATTATATATATATATATATATATATATATATTATATATATATATATATATATATATATATTATATATATATATATATAATATATATTATATATATATATATATATATATATATATATTATCGCATCAGAGGAAGGGAGACAGAAGGGCATTTAAAAGTGTCGATAGTGTTATTTGCGTTTAACGTAAATCTTTGAAATACAACACCGATAGTGTAATTCCTTTGAAATTAACACTAAGACTGTTTATGAGTCACGATAGTGTTTTAAAGCACTGATAGTGTATTTTTTTTCCTTTGGAACAAAATCCCCTCCGATTATGTACTTTGCCTTGAAAACGCAGTTTCCTCATTTCAAATGCGCTGATAGTGTTTTGTGTAATTCCTTTGGAATTACAGTCCTGATAGAGTATAAGGGCTCTGTGTTTGTAAATTGTGGCAATAAAAAAGGTTGAAGTGACCAGAGAAAAAAAACCATGAGGCTATCAATTTAATAGTAAATGACTGATACGCTAATTCAAGCAGACGGAGAAATTTGGCCAGATATTGAAGAAATTTCAGACAGATTTGCAAGGTTTTCTATATTGTCTGGACCCAAGCCACCATTAGTGGTATCAGAGTAGCCAGCTGACATTGGATTGAATCTCAGAAGTAGGAGAAGGAAAGTTACTATGGCTTTCAGATTTGGAAGAGGATGAGGATGTGGTGAAATAGGATGGATTGTTGCAAACGCTGAAGTAATGGAAGCTGTGCAACATATGCAAGCTAGATTAGATGCATTAACAACAGGCAGAAAAATAGATGATGGAGATGTTAGTGAACCTGAGGTTGAAGCTACAGAGGAGGAAGCTGTAGAAATTACTCCTGAGATGAGGTTCTTTTAGTCAGTATTGAGATCCACAACCAAGACAGAGACCGAGGTTCCAATATATGAAGGAGGACTGAATCCAAAAGAATTGATGGACTAGATTAATGGCATGGAGAAATTCTTCGACTATGAAGAAATAGAAGATGAGAAGAAAGTAAAGTTTGTTGTCACCATGTAAAAAGGTCATGCAGCACTTTGGTGGGATAGTGTGCAGGTAAAAAGGAAGAGACTTGGAAAGCAACCAATCAAGAATTGGAGCAGGATGGTAGCAAAGCTAAGAGGTAAGTTTCTGCCAAGTAATTATCAGCAAACCTTGTTTAGACAAATGCAAAATCTTATACAGAGCTCTTGGACAGTGAAATAATACACATAGGAATTCTACAAGGTAAGCATAAGAGCTGGAGAAGCCCAGGATACAGATGAGAAGGTGGCTAGATATGTGAATGGCCTTAGGATGGACATTCAAGATGAGATAAGTCTATTGTCTCCTAAAACAGTAGAGGAAGCTTATCAGATAACATTGAAAGCTAAAGAAAAATTCATGAGGAAGAATTTTTCCAGAGGGAGAGGTACTTTCTGAGGAGGGGGAAGTCAAGGTGGTAGAGGAAGATCTATAGCACCTAAAGATGGAGCTAGCAACAACTCAACCCAGCATGCACCCACAAGAGGTGATGCAAGAGGCAGAGGGAGTTTCTTTATAGGAAGAGGAGGTAGAGGAAGAGGCAGAGAAATAATATATTACAGATGTAAGAAGCTGGGACACAGAGCTTTTGAGTGCCCAGAGAGTGCAGAAACAAATAAGAGGAATGCCATTGTTGCTCAAGTTGAGGTAGAAGAAAAAACAACAACAGTGACAGAAAAAGAAAATATACCGAGAGAGGATAATCTTTGGTAGTAAATAAAGTTTTTCTCAAGCCAGTAAAGGAGATAGTTGAACCATCACAAAGAAATACTTTATTTAGAACATTGTGTAAAGTCCAAGGGAAATGTTTCCAGATGATCATTGATAGTGGTAGCACTGATAATTTGGTTTCTACAGAAACGTTGGAGAAATATTGTGATATTATTGTTGATGATTTTCCAAATGAGTTTCCAACCATTAAAATAATTAGCCATCATATAGATTTGATTCCTTGAGCAAGTCTACCTAACAAAGCAACTTACAGAATGACTCCTATAGAAAATGAAGAGGTTAGGAAGGAAGTACAAGAATTTCTTGACAAAGGGCTGATCATAGAAATTTCGAGTCCTTGCAAAGTACCAATAGTGATGAGTCCAAAGAAAGATGGAGATTGGAGAATGTGTACAGATTCAAGAACCATCAATAAAATCACAATCAGGTACAGATTTCCTTTTCCTAGAATTGAGGATTTAATGGATTGCTTGAGTGGAGCAAAGTATTTTTCAAAACTAGATCTTAAAATTGGGTATCATCAGATAAGGATAAGATAAGGGGATGAGTGGAAAACCGCTTTTAAGACAAATGAGGGATTGTATGAATGGAGAGTAATGCCATTTGGGTTGTCAAATGCACCAAGTACGTTTATGAGACTCATGAATGAAGTTTTTAAAGATTTTATTGGTAAATTTGTAATAATATATCTGGACGATATATTAGTTTATAGCAGGTCTAATGAGGAGCATAAGAGGCATTTGAATTATGTCTTACAAAGGTTGCAACAGGAAAAATTATTGTTGAATTTGAAGAAGTATTCATTCATGAAAGAAGAGCTAGTGTACTTGGGTTTTGTTATTTCTACTGAAGGGCTAAAGATGGATCCAGAGAAGATCAAGACAATCATGGAGTGGCCTTCACCCAAGAGTGTTTTTGAGGTAAGAAGTTTTCATGGTCTTGCTAGCTTCTATAGAAAATTCATCAAGAATTTTAGTAAGATAAATGCACATATTATTGAGACCATAAAGAAGGACAAGCAACCATTTAGATGGACTGCTGAAGCAGAAAGAAATTTTCAGCTACTAAAGAAGAAAATCACTGAAAAGCCTATTTTGATTTTACCTGATTTTAGTAAGCT
This sequence comes from Pinus taeda, assembly GCA_000404065.3. NCBI lineage: Eukaryota > Viridiplantae > Streptophyta > Pinopsida > Pinales > Pinaceae > Pinus > Pinus taeda. The sequence goes on from APFE031422602.1 coordinate 22,172, forward strand.
TTTCCAAGTGAAGTGTGATGCCAGTAGAGAAGCAATTGGAGATGTTTTAAGCCAGGAAGATAGACCAATAGATTATTATAGTGAAAATCTAAATGATTCCAAAGAGAAGTATTCTTCTTATGATAAGGAGTTCTACGCAGTTGTACAATCATTAAAGAAATGGAGGCATTATCTAATGTCAAAGGAATTCATCCTTTATTCAGATAACCATGCACTACAGTTTATAATGCAGTAGCCAAAGCTTAGCCAGAAACATGCTAAATGGGTAGAATATATTCAAGGTTTCCATTTTGTTTTGAAGCATATAAATGGCCAATCAAACAAAGTTGCAGATGCCTTAAGTAGGATGAATTTATTATTTCAAGAAAGTAAAATCCAAGTATTGGGTTTTGATTTTCTTAAAGAATTGTATGAAGCAAATCCAGATTTTAAAGAGGCATTGAAGCTTGTAAAAATCTTGTTTTGATGGATAGGAGTAGATGGTTGGATTACTTCTTACAAGATGGACTGTTATTTAAGAAAAACCAGTTGTGCATACCAAACTATTCAATGAGGGAGAATTTAATCAAAGAAAAACATAGTGGAGGACTTGCAGGACATTTTGGTTTAGAGAAGACTTATGACCAGCTAAACAGATTTTATTTCTCGCTGAAAACAAAATATGAAGTGGAGAAGTATGTGAAAACTTACAAAATCTATCAATATGCAAAGGGAAGGAGCCAAAACACAGGTTTGTATATCCCATTACCAATTCCAGATAGGCCTTGGTATATGGTAAGTATGGATTTTGTGTTGGGCTTACGAAAGACTCAAAAAGGCAATGATTCAATTTTTGTTGTAGTTGATAGATTTTCAAAAATGGCACACTTTATTCCATGTTATAAAACTAGTGATGCTTCTCACATTGCTAATTTGTTTTTTAAAGAGGTTGTAAGATTGCATGGATTGCCTAAGAGTATTGTCTCAGACAGGGATTCCAAATTTGTTGGACATTTCTAGAGGACACTATGGAAGAAATTGGAACTAAATTAAGTTTCAGTTATGCCTATCATCCACAAACTGATGGACAGACTGAAGTTGTGAACAGGAGTTTGGGAAATATTTTAAGAAGCCTTACTGCAAAACATGCAAAGCAATGGGATCAAGTGTTGGCACAATCTGAGTATGCATATAATGACTCACCTAATAGGAGTACAGAACAAAGTCCATTCCATATTGTTTATGGAATGCATCCAAGAGGAATATCTGAGTCAAGAAACTTGGGAAAATAAGAGATGAGAAGTGCAGAGGGTGAAAATTTTGCTTCATAAATGTAAGCAATACATGAACAAGTGAAACATCAGCTGCACGAGAGCAACATCAAGTATAAAAATAGAGCAGACATGAGAAGAAGAGAGGTGAACTTTGAAGTTGGAGATCTAGTTTTAGCACATCTCAAAAAGGAGATGTTTCCAAAGAGGGAGTATAACAAATTGAAGTTCAAGAAAATTGGACCATGCAGAGTGTTAAGAAAGTTTTCTGCAAATGCCTATGAGATTGAGTTACCCCCTGATGTTGGAATATCACCCATTTTTAATGTTGCATACCTGTACAAGTATGAAGGTGAAACTGCAGATGATACAGTGCAAGATCAATAGAACCAAGAGATTGAGTGGGCAAACAGTTACCCACAACAAAGAATTTGCAACCAGAAAGAATTATGGACAAGAAGATGTTTAAGAAAGCAAGAGGACAAGAGTACTTCTGGTATTTGGTAAACTGGAAGAATCAACCAAACGATGAAGCTACTTGGGTTACAGAAGACATGCTACAGAAACTGGGCAGTTTTGTAGATGAACTCATGGACCGAAGCCCATGAAGAATTTTGTCCTCAGGATTCTGATGTAAGAGGATGTGACTTGGAGGAAAAATCTTCAAACTTATTCCAAAAGAATCCAAAAAAATCTACAGGCAAGGGAGTGGGGTCCTTTAGCCAACACTTTCCATGCTTTTCTAGTTTAAGATAGGGATATAATTAAGAATAAAAGCATTCTATAATAAACGCTTATAGATAAGCGATAATAAGTTTTATGCATGATTGCTTTAAATCACTCTATGTAAAAGGTGTGCTTTTGTATGGATAATGACCGAGAGGGCTTATCTACTTATTTAAATAAGAAGTAATGGGACTCTTAGAGTAAGTCGAGCTTGGAGACATAGTCATCTTCAAAAGTCCCTCTATGTATCTGATTTGGTGGTCCTTTGTTAATTGATTAATTGTATGCGTGTATTAGTTCCATTGTGTTCTTCTGAGTTTGAATATTGATGAATTAGTTTTATTTTCCCACTAATGCTTAGGCTGAAGCCTTTAAAATCGTTTTTCCTTCATATCGGTGAGAGCAGGCTTCTTAAATTGTCTTATAGAGTTCTGCGGCCAAAACTATGATTTACACAGGAAATCATGAATTTACTTAGTTGGAACAGAGTTCTAGACTTCAAATTCTGTTGAATTTGGTTCATACCTGTATCGGGTTTGAACCTTATCACATCAGAGAATTGCAAGTGGAGTGGAAAGGTCCTTTAGAACCGCCAAAGTCTGAAACTTTGATAGTCTAGACCCGAAATAATATAGAGTAAGGTGGATAAGTTATCGGGTCCGCAGGTGTATCACATTGCATGCTCAAAGTAGGAAGAGCCAAGCCTTTGGAATAGTGGAACTGCTGATTGTGATATATATATATAATATATATATATAATTATATATATATATATATAATATATATATATATATATAATATATAATATATATATATATATATATATATATATATTGTCGCATCGGAGGAAGGGATACAGAAGGGTATTTAAAAGCGCTGATAGTGTTATTGCATTTAACGCAAATCTTTGAAATACAACGCCGATAGTGTATTTTGTTCCTTTGGAACAAAATCCCCACCAATTGTGTATTTTGCGTTGAAAGCACAGTTTCCTCATTTCAAATGCGCCAATAGTGTTTTGTGTAATTCCTTTGGAATTACAGTCCTGATAGAGTATAAGGGCTTTGTGTTTGTAAATTGCATCGATAACAAGGGTTGAAGTGACTAGAGAAAAAAAAACCATGAGACTATCAATTTAACATTAAATGACTGATACGCTAATTCAAGCAGAGGGAGAAATTTGGCCAGATATTGAAGAAATTTCAGATAGATTTGCGAGGTTGTCTATATTGCCTGCACCTAGGCCATCACAGTTGACTATTGATGTAGTCACAGAGGCAAATACAGTGCCAGTAGTCGCAGAGGCAGAGGCTTCACTAGCAGTGGAGCTATTACCATTCATGTATGTCATGACTCATTTTTGTGTCTTCGTTGCAACACCAATAAATATTAGCTATGATTATTCAATCAATCTACTACCAGTAGTCATAGAGATAGAGGCTTCACTAATAGCACCAGGGTATTGCATTAGGTGGGATCGATCATTAGGGTTGGTCCATTGTGGTTAGTTGTCACTCTTCTTTTTTTACTGAATAACTAATTGAAATGGATTCATAGAAGATAAGCTTACTACTTTGAGCAAAAAAGCTTTAGTCTTTTGATTTATAGATAAAGGTGGAGCTTAAGAAATATAGATGTGTTTTTACCATTTTCCATACTATTAGTTCAACAATCTAGTTATGTAACTAAGGTCTTCAAAAAATCTTAGCACACATCATTTATCTGAGCAGGTCTGCTCAAATAAGATTAACCTGTTATCAAATATAGAGCCTGAGATATATTGGCTACTCAACAGATTCTGAATCTCAATAGTAGATTTTATTCAAGGTTCAATATGTCAGGTGAAGGTACTGTACTCCTGGAAAATTGAAGCCCATACATCATCAATATGTACCCTGATTGTCATACATAATCATACTAATAGTAACAGATTCTGACTTCCCAAAATATCAAAGAATTTTCTTTAATATTCTATACACATGTAGACATATGGAAAATACTTTGAAAACCTTGGTAGAGTTTCTTAAGCTATCAAGAAAGCCTTCGAACTTCTAATCAACAAGTCTTCCATCTTTCATATTTGGCCACATGCATCTTGCCATATGTGTTATCAACACTTTAAATAAACTATACAAAATTTTGACAAATCTCGGTCAAAGTCAAATCCTAGGCAGCACCAAGAACATCGAAACACAACCTTGATGTGCATTATACTACCCTACAATCATTATTTTAGAGCTATGTATTCAATGGTACTGAGTCATGTATAGTGATTCTGATATATCTCAAATGATTTTGGCTCTTTTTCCTTATGAAATAAAAATGTTATTTAGTATAGTAATGAAAAGAAAAATGCAAAACAAATCAGGAAATTTAAGTTTTAGAGTAGAGATATTCACAAGCACACTTTACTATTTATAATTGAGGAAAAGACCCAAAACTTCACAAAAGATATAGTAGTGTAATGCAATAATTTCAAATTAGAGTATGAAACAAAAGGAAAGGCCTTATAACTCACAACTAGATCTAAAAACGCTTTCCATAGGTACTACCTAGGTTATTATTCACCAAATACCAAGCTCAAACAAGCTCGAATAACAAAAATACACTAAAATAATGAAAACCTCATATTCACTTAAAACACCAAAATAACAAACGAGAGGCTTATCTAGGTTTCAAATCATAAGCTATAAATCATAGAAAAGTGATCCAGGTGGATATTGGTGGCCACTTGCCTATTCTACTTGGACCCCCAATACTGTCTCTTTCAATTTTTCGGTGTCCTTGATTGTAGAACAGTTTACTATTTTTGGCAGTTTTTCGGGTCCTAAACTTCTGGAGCTGTTTTGAGGCCCTAAAATGCATTTTTAGGGAAACCATAGAGACCAAAAACTTTCCAAATTGGCTTCCCAATGTTTTTTCGGCCTTCTCTTCAAGACCTTTGAAATGAGGTATTATGATAGACAAGCAGAGATCTTATGCCAAAGTTATGACCTCGGGAAGTTGATGTACTAATTTACCCAAACAGGACCCACAGTTTTGGCACTTCATCTCCTAGGGTTAGGTTTTTGGATGTTTATGGTTTTCTGTTGTTTCTCAATAATACATAGGCCTTTGAGCCTCACTGTAACACAGTCCAGAGGCATGTAGCTGCCACATCTCTTCTCAGAGATAAGCTACGATCACCCGAGCTAGTTTATTTCCACTTCTGTTTATAAGAAAATTTCAGTATTTTACATTAGTGAAATGAAGTATTTTTTCTGCTACATCACTGTATTTATGGTTATGTCTATAATTTGTTGCATTCCTCTTTAAACCCGGATCAATGGTATCAGAGCGGTCTTCTCTTTCTCTATTTTTCTTTTCATGTCCCCAACGAGGTCGGGATATAAGGAGTTAGGGCTTGAACTGGTCGAACCTTTGCAAGACCAGCCTCGAAAATCCCAACGGCCTCCCATGGCATATGAAAAGAAAGATGAGGGGGAAGGAGATCCTATCAAAACCTTGCTTGAAGAGGCCCTTGAGCGACAAAGGAATGCGATGATGGACAACTTTGCCCAAATCCTTCAATGGCTACCCAGGGGCGACACATCTACTTCCAACAGCTACTTTGGAAGTGCCACACCCTTTAACATACAAATTAACTTTGACATTCCCATATTTAAGGGCTAAATAGATGCAGATGTTGTAGATAAATGGTTAAATCTGCTAGAAGGGTATTTTTCTATTCATGATTTTTTCGGGTGGGAAAAGATTACTTTTTCTATTCTCAAAATCACCCCCCACGTCAAGGATTGGTGGGAAACCTACTACAAGCAAAAGGATGAAAATACAGCCTCATTGCTTTCAGTCGCACCTGCTTGGAATTTGTTTGAGGTTGCCATTAAGGAGTAGTACTACCTTGTCGGAAGCTATGAAGATAAATACATAAAGTGGACCATGCTGCGGTAGGGAAGGGACCAATATGTGCCAGAGTTTACTAATATTTTCATACCCTTTGCACAAAGTTGGGTATCAAGGATTCTAAGTAGCATTTGGTACTCAAATACTGCATTTGCCTGCATAGGTACATCTAGGACGGGATGGAGTTCCTGAACATCTCCTCGCTCACCACAATGTACCGATATGCTGTCAAGATTGAGTAGAAGTTTAAATGGAATAAGAAAGACTTTGGATCTACGAATCCGAAGCAAGGGAATGATACCTCCAAACCGTAGAACAAAGGACAAAGCCAAGGTGGAGTGGTCCAGGACAGCCTGCCAAATCCACAAACAAAGAAGAACATCGCAAAGATGAAGAAGGACACAAGAAAATGGTGTGAGTTCTATAAGAGCTCCACTCTCAACAAAAGTGAGTGTCGGGCCAAGAAATCACTGCTGGCTGAGCTAAAGGCTTCAGAATTAGATGCATGTTCTGACTCTGAGCCAGAACCTAACAAGGGGAATGAAAAAGGGAAGCATATTATCAATGCGGATCCCAACACCATCGATGCCACCATGAATATCTAGAAGGAGGAACCTGAAGATCTAGAGGAGGAGCACCTCTTCCACTCCCAGATGTGGGTAAAGGGTTCCTCGCTACAGTTCATTATCGATAGCAGGAGCCAAAATAACCTCATTTTGGAAGAGGTCATGAAGTAGCTAGGCTTACTGACCACAACACATCCCCAACCGTACACCATCGGGTGGATTCACCAAGGAGGGGATCTTCGCGTGAGCTAGCAGTGTCACCTCCCATACAACATCAAGCCCTTCACGGATGAGGTATTATGTGACATTGCTACCCTGGATGTTTGTGGTGTATTATTAGGCCAACCATACTTGTGGAAGAAACATGCTATGTATGAGTCAAGACCTCGTTCTATTATTGTTACTTTGGGAAGTAAGTTGTACAGGATAACAGAGGTAGCACTGCCTACCACCATCTCTTTGGTTACTACAAAACAATGCAGTAAGCTCATTTCCAAAACTGGGAAATTTGTTTTCCTGATGATACACCCTCAAGGAAAGAGGAAGGCAGTGGCCACGACCTCCAGACAAGGCCCCTCCGCATGACAACAACAAATGGACAAGGTCTTGGAGGAGTGCAAGGACATCTTCACCTCCCCCGCAAGGGTGCCTCTGCATTGTCAGGTCAAGCACTCCATTGATCTGATCCCAAGTGCGTTGCTGCCCAATGGACCCATCGATCGGTGCTTTGTTCTAGAGAATGACGAAATCAAGAGGTAGATTCAGGAGTTGATGTACAAAGGTCACATCCGACTGAGTTCATTACCCTGTGGGAGCCCGATCGCATTGGTATAGAAGAAGGATGGGACTTGGAGACTCTGTATTGATTATCGGGCGTTGAATAAGATCACTGTCTAGAATAGGTACCTGATCCCATGGATTAATGACCTTCTGGACCAACTGAAGGGGGAAAAATATTTCAGCAAGATCGACTTAAAGTCAAGATATCACCAGGTACCAATCAAACCCTCTGACGTGTGCAAGACTACCTTCAAAGCCAAGGAGGGCCTTTTCAAATGGTTGGTTATGCATTTCGGGTTGACAAATGCTCCTGCAACCTTCATGAGGTTGATGGATGACATATTGTGGCCATTCACCAACTCATTTGTAGTGGTATACTTGGATGACATCTTGATCTTCAGCCAGAGTTGGGAAGAGCACCTCCACCACATCCGACAAGTTCTCCACATAATGCATCAACACAAGCTATGTGCCAATTTGGAGAAATGCACTTTTGGCATGACCCAAGTTCAGTATCTGGGATACATTATTTATGAATGGGGGGTGCATGTGGATCCAACCAAGATCCAAGTCATTCATGATTGGCCATCTCCAACCACTCTAATAGAGCTTCACAACTTTCTGGGTCTTGCTAATTTCTATCATAGGTTTCTGTTGGGATTCTCTCATATCACTTGGCCCTTGAGTCAAGTCACCAAGGGAGGAGCAAAAGAAAAATTCTTTTGATATGAATCTCAACAGAAGGCATTAACAAAGTTGAAACATCACCTCTGCATGACACTAGTGCTCGCATTACCGGACTTGCAACATCCATTTGAGATCGAGACATGTGCCTCTAACTATGCTATTGGGGAAATCCTTACTCAACACGAGCATCCAATGGAATATCACAGTGAGACACTTTCAGAAAAAATCTAGAAGTATCCCAGTTATGACAAAGCGATGTATTCCATTGTGCAGGCCTGACAACAATGGAAGCATTACATTTTGGGGAAGGAAACGATCATCCACATAGACTAGCGATCCCTGCAGTTCATATAGATGCAAGGGAAGTTTCAGAATGATCGCCTTCAGAAGTGGTCCACATACCTGTTATCACTGACAAAATTTCGATGCTAAATGTCTGCAAATAAGCACATGAACCCTTCTAGCAGTTTCGCAGCGCAAAATGTTTAGGTGATTTCAGTAGCGCAATATTCATAATTTGCACTGGCTGCGCTACGAAATTGGGGATTTGTCCGAAACCAGTGCTCGCTCATATCACTTTTGTCTCCTATGAGTTCTGTGGGAATATGATATATGCATAGAAAAGCCTGTTTCAGCAAATTGATGGTGAAATTTGTAATTCATCTGAGTTATGGCTACAGGCTTGCTTGCCTTCTAGTAAGAGTTTAAAGCTTGCTAACCAAGATAAAAAATCCTCAATTAGTTCCACTGTCAATGACAGCTGAGGTTAATAGAAAGGTGGCTTTTGAAAAAGGTGCCAATTATAAGAAGGAGAGCTCACAGGTGTATAATAGAAGAAAGGTTTCCAGTTGGAAGGTGAAGTCTCTGCCTTAAATAAAAAATATATGGTCTATGTTGAAGAACTAGAGGAATGATACAAATGTTATTCTTGCGGATGAGATGGGCCTTGGAAAAACTGTGCAATCTGTGTCAATGCTTGGGTTTTTACAGAATGTGCAGCAGATACACGGTCCTTTCCTTGTAGTTGTACACTTGTCAACATTAACAAACTGGGCAAAAGAATTCTGCAAATGGCTGCCTGACATGAATGATAGCAGCAAAGTTCAACGTATCATTTTAAGCAGTGGCAAGCTAGTTATTCTGGACAAATTGCTTAATAGGCTGCGAGAGACAAAACATCGTGTTTTGATATTCTCACAGATGGTCAAGATGTTAGATATACTAGAAGATTACTTGTCTTTGAGGGGTTTCCAGTTTCAGAGGCTGGATGGTAGTACAAGGGCAGACTTGCGTCATCAGGCAATGGAACATTTTAATGCACCAGGAAGTGAAGATTTTTGTTTCCTACTTTCAACCCGTGCAGGAGGTCTGGGAATCAATCTGGCTACTGCGGATACAGTGATAATTTTTTATTCTGATTGGAATCCTCAAAATGATTTACAGGCAATGAGTAGAGCTCATCGAATCGGTCAGCAGGAGGTTGTCAATATTTATCGCTTTGTTACCAGTAGGAGTGTTGAGGAAGACATTCTAGAACGGGCTAAACAGAAGATGGTTCTTGATCATTTAGTGATTCAGAAGCTTAATGCACAAGGCAGACTGGAAAAGAAAGAAACAAAAAAGGGAACTGCATTTGAACTTCTATTTCATAAAAAGCTCCATTTACAAGTCTAATGGGCCAAACTGAATCAGTGTCTGATGCATATTTGTGGACAGTGCCAGCTCTTAAGCAAGCAAAGACCATGAAACAGCTGAACACAAGCCTAAGAGCAGAAAACAAGGCTTTGAAGAAAGAAGTTAGTAGTCTGAAGAAGAAACTAAGTAAACTAGCTCATTGATCTAAGGGGAAATTTGCTTTTCAAGTTTTGATTAATTTTGGTTTCCATGATTTTGAACCTTTTTAGATCCCTAGCACCTATACAAGGTAGCTGAAGAAATCATGAAATTAAGTCAACAGTGCTTTAAGATTCATATGTTCTGTTTTGATAAAAAACAACAGTTTCGTAGCGCGCTACGAAACTGCTGTAGATGACTGTTTTGTAAGAAAACAATGAAGTTGATGCTAGGGTCAGCAAATTTTGAAAGGAACGCCTCAAGGGTAGGAAAGAGACCATACAAGGCTATCTAAGCATTCAAAGAGTGACAGGTGTAAGTGTTGGAGCAAAAGGTGAAATATTTTGTTTTTTGCTAAAGTCTTCCTAAAGCTACTTTATGACCGAATTATTAGGGTTCTGGTATGGTTACCGGAATTTTGGGTTGGACACCTGTTCAGTTCACAAAGCATCCAGATCATAAGGCATATGGTGTTATGCGTGGTTATTAAAGGTATTAAATAGCTTGAAGCATGTTCTTTTGGAAATGAAGACTGATGGAAGGCAAGGACCGTGAAAACAGGGCACACATCTTCACCAACTAATGAGTCATCTGCACAGTTAGAATCCAAGGTAGCTCGTTCAGTGAATGCCTCTCCAATATATTTCGGCCACTACAGAAAGGATACATGTGTCAAAGCTCAAGAAAGGCATCATGCACACGAGGAGATAGAATTAGAGTTTCAATATGATTAGGACTCTAGGTATTTACTGCACAATACCCGATGTATTTAATAAGTTTGTTTATGAATAGATAGGGTTAGTTAATGCTAGGCCATCGAGCTCCCCTCATGCTGGAGGAGGAGTCTCAAGTAGTTTGAGTTTTGTTTTCCTATATATAGGAGAAACTCTGATGTAAGGATGGTTGGATATTTATGCAAAAAACAGAGTTATATTGGCCTGTGTATAAAGATTTTTACAGTAATAGAAAGACTGTTTTATTCTTCCCAAGATTCATACTTTGTTAAAATGTTCAAGATGTTTGTGGTTTTGTCTTACCAAATGTAAGTTTTACAGCTTTATAAGTATGCAATCACTCTGAATTCACCTAGTGCTCAGACTTCCTGTGTATACTTATAAGTTGAGGTCCTTGTCCTTTATGTTTTACAGCTCTTTAAGTGCACAATCACTCTGAATTCACCTAGTGCTCAGACTTCCTGTGTGTACTAATGAGCTGATGGTTATTTGATGAATGTCTTGAATGTTTAAACATTACATGCCTTGGCTTCTATGAATGAACAGTTAATAGTTTACTAAAAGATGTTTGACTCCATGAGCCCAATGGAAGAGATGTTATGCTATCTGTCCAACCAGCAAGTTTAATAAATTCTCATTTCAAGAGTTAGCCCTCTTTGTGTCTAAAGATAAATCAGTAGTTTGTTTTGAGAGAGCCCTCTCAGGTTAGGGAGGCTAATCCCTAGCTAAAATTCTGGTCTGAAATAGTTACATAAGGTCTTACTGATTAGCAGCCATCAGTACTAGTTTTGTGATAACAATACCCACAACAATTCCATTTGAATATATAGTATAATAAGGGAAGCACCAATAATGTTTCAAATTTCCTCAGTCGACCACCAATCATGGTGTTAACCATTGTTCCCAACTCTTGTGGGTACGAGACTTCTAATTGGCCACTTCTCTACAAAAGCAACCCAGAATTCAGCCACACATACTAGACGCTCTTGGAGGGTTAGCATGTTCCATATTTTCACCTCTAGGATGCCTTGTTATGCCACCTAGGTCACCTTTGTGTTCTTTCAAGCGAGTGTGCCAAGATGATTTGGGAAGCGCACTACAATCATGCTACTAGGCATTTCAGGGTTGAGAAAATGGTGGTAGTACTGTAGAAGTATTTCTATTAGCTATATCTTTGAAAGGATGTTGGGAAATACATTAGATCCTACACTGCTTGCGCCATTTCCAAACCAACCATCAAGAAGCAAGGCCTCTATACTCTGCTACCCACCCCTAACCGACCTTGGGAATCCATCTCGATGGATTACATGTTGGGCCTTCCTTCTACTAAGCATGGAAATGACTGTGTTTTTGTGGCCATCGACCAATTCTCCAAGATGGCCATTATGGTGGCATGCAAGAAGAATTTCATAGTAGAAGCCACTGCTAAACGCTTCTTTGAACGAGTGTCGGTACACTTTTGGATCCCACAGTCTATCATCTTAGATCGGGATAGAAGGTTCCTCAGTACATTTTGGTCCAATCTTTGGTCAATGCTGGACACCAAACTCACTAAGTCCACAACTTTCCATCTCCAAACTGATGGCCAAACAAAGGTCGTCAATAGGATGACCGTACACATTCTGGCATGTAAAACTCAAAGCATCCATGCACATGGTATGAGAGCCTCCCCTATGTTCAACACAACTATAATTGGGCTCTTCATAGCTCGACTGGACATAACCCTTTTCAGGTGGGCTTGGGATTCTAACCACTATGTCCCATTGATGTGGCCATGCCATTTGCAGCTACTCAGGCAGAATCGGCTCATGTTCAGTCTGAAACCGATAAGGCAAAAAACTTCATTGAACACATTCAACATATCCACCAGTAGGTCCACAACATTCTGGAGAAATCAAATACCAAGTACAAGCAGCGACATGACCAATATCGAGTGCCGCACAAGTTTCGGGTGGGCGACAAGGTTTGGTTGCATTTGCAAAAGGAACGCCTTACCGGAGCTTATTGGAAACTTATATCACTCTAATATGGTCCTTACTCCATTCCCAAGGCTATGGGAGACAATGCATTTGAGCTCAACATCCCATCTATGTAGATCGCCTTCGGCCATACTTCCTTCCATTGTTGGACACATCTGACATTGCAGAACAACTCACACTAATAGAGCTAAACAAAGATTGCATGGAACAGGCCACCACTAATCAGATCATGGACACATAGATCAAGATCACTCGCCAATAGAAGATCCAACTATAGTGGGTTGTGAAAGCTAGCCAAATCCTTCACCAAGGCAAGTGGCTCACTAGGGACTAAGTTCAGCAGAAGTTTCCCCATCTCATGGAGGCACTCAATGCAATGGGGACCATTTCTTCCTAAGGGAGGAGGAATGATCTAGGTGGATATTGGTGGCCACCTGCGTATTCCACTTAGACCTCCAACATTGTCTCTTTCAGTTTTTCGAGTCCTGAACTTCCGAAGCAGTTTCGAGGCCCTAAACCACGTTTTTAGGGAAAATGGAGAGATAAAAAAATGTCCCAAATTGGCTTGCCAATGTGTTTTTGGCCTTCTCTTTGAGACCTTTGAAACGAGGTATTATGATAGCCAAACAAAGATCATATGCCAAAGTTATGACCCTGGGAATTTGATGTACCAATTTACCCAAATAGGGCCCTGATCTAAAATCACCCCTAGGTGACCTCAGGAAATTAATGAAAGTATTACAGACTCATGTGCTGGTGTGTGTCTATGTTATCTTGTGCAACGGATTGATAAGATTGTGAAATACACAGACACTTGAAATAGTAAGAGATCACAGTAAGCAAACATAAAAACAACAAAATTTAATAAGGAGATCACCCAATCCCCCAGGGCTACGTCTCCTGGTCCAGCCTTCAATGGTGGCCTTTTTATTATGTTTTCAAAGCAGAGTCTTACAATAAGGAGATCAATCTGAGTCTCACTTGACAGAGGATGATCAGTAGGATGGCACTCGGAATTCCCAAGTCCTTAAAGATCAGAGACTCCCCTTACCAGATTTCGACCTCAATTGGTCTTTGTCTGCTCAATGCTGCCCTTACTCTGATGTTCAACTCAACTTCTCTATCCTCTGCAACTCTGCCTCTCTTTCTCTGTCTCTCAGCATTCGGCTTCTTCACTACTTCCCTGCCTCACTATATGTCCTGTTTCTATCAGCTCGTGGCTTTAAAGCTAGTTCGTTCCTTTGACTATTCGTTTTGGCTTCCTTGCTCTATGGATCGTCTGCTTTTGTTTGTTGGGACTCCTCTACCCTGCATCATCATTGCTGCTTAACGCTTCGTAGAGAGGTGGCTACCTGTCTCCTTGTGAACTGAGTGTTAGTTCTTCCTGAACAGCTGTTTTTTCCATTATTTCCCAGATGCCTATGAAATAGATCCTTCTATCGATTCATTGGTCAAATCAGTCTTCAAATCTTTGCGCTGCAGTTTATTTCTCCCTGGGGTCCTATCATCCATTGGGTTGAGCCTCCACTGTTGATCTAGAGCCCCTAGATCCTACGGTCTTCACTTATATCGCGTAGTTGAGTTGCTCGACCGTTAGTCTACATTGTAAGTGGTTTCTCTCTCTCACCAGTGTATGGAATCATTTGGTCCTTGGCCAAACCCACTTACCAATCGAAATGCCTCCAATATTTCACAGGTTTTGAGTGCGGGACCCGCCTTGTTTGTTTTAGCGCTTTCCCACAGTTTTCTAGTTTCCCTTGTGACCAAGCACTCGGGGTCTTTCCTTCTCGAGGGGTATTGCCCAACGATACGTGATTAGCGCTTTGCTCCATTTCTGGATTTGAGATTCCCAATTTCCATTTTTGTGAGATGCACAGTGTTATCACTTAAAACAATAGTTCACCTATGGCCAAAGATTCATATATAAAAAAATTTTGATTTAAGTCAATAGGTTCTTAGGTGTGTCACTTTGAAATTAGTTTTCCAAAGGTATTGATGTGAGTCCTTGTAAAAAACCGTTAGATACCCTCTCTCATG